>JAHLWY010000299.1:5000-107500 GCA_020002185.1 Paraescarpia echinospica | reverse complement strand
GCTTCTGGACGCCAAAACGAGGACGCTTCTAGTGCTCGATGACCTTATGTCGGAGACCAATAGTAGCGTCACGACTTTGTTTACTAAAAAAAGTCACCACTGCAACGCGTCCGTCGTACAGCTTTTGCAGAATCTCTTTCCGAAAGGGAAAGAAAATCGCACAATCAGTTTAAACGCGCAGTATATGGTCCTCTTCAAGAGTCCCCGGGACGCTGGACAAGTAGGTCACCTGGCGAAGCAGATGTACCCGGGTAGTATCAACTACATGGTGGAGGCGTACAAAGATGCCACGTCGGCCGCCTACGGTTACCTCCTGGTCGATCTGAAACAGGAAACGCCGGAAACCATGCGCCTGCGTAAGGTAATTTTCCCCGACGACCCCATTCAGTACGTCTATGTGCCGACGAGACTATACAAAAGGCGGGGCGCGCCGCGGCCGCCGTCATTCGACAGGATGACAGAGCGCGTGAAGAGGCACATCCTTGCCCTGCAGCTGTTGCGCCGCTACAAGGGGAATACGAATCTGAGAAAGGCGGTAATCACTCACGCGGACGCCGACCTCATCTGCAGTCTGGCCGACTGCGCGTATAACATTCTGCGAGGGAACGTGAAATTGACGCCTAACAACCGAAAAGTGCTGATAAAGTACAGGAACAATTTGCGCAAGTTAGCGTCGAAAAAAGTAGCCATCAAACGGAAGAGGGCCGTCCTGCAGACGGGTTCGGGCGCTTTTCTGACGGCGCTGCTGGCGCCGTTGGCGAGCACCTTTCTGCCCCTCCTCAGGCAGGCTTTCGGTTGATGCAGCACGCGAAGAAGTTGGCGCTGGTAGACCCCCGGTTGGTGGAGCGTCTACTTCCGTTACTATCGCAACCGACTACGACCACGTCGCGTGTGATGAGTAGCCTGGACAGCGATATGAAAGCCGTTCTCGAGCGTGCAGATTTATCCGAAGGCGAAAAGGTGGCGGCGTACAATCAACTGCTGAGTCGTTATAAAGCCATGGAAGCGTCTCGCGCGCAGCAGCCGATGCGCGTGTCCGTAGTGAAGAACGAGTCGTCGTCCGATCAGCTGCCGCCGCCGCCGCCGCCGCCTACGTCCGATCAATTACCGGGGGAGATGGAGAGCGAGGTCGTGAAGAGCGTACCGAAAGTGCTGAAAGAAAAGGCCCGCCTCCTGTTGACGCGACTGAAGGCCGAACCGCTGATTCGCTGGAACGATCGAGCGGAGCTCGTGTACGACGGTACGCCTATCGCCGGAAGCAATATGGTAGATCTCGTGAACGATCTCATGCGAACGCGTAAGAGGTCCCCCGCGCCGGTTGGCTGGGAAGCGTTCGGCGATTATATAAGGCGGCTGAACGTCCCTATGGAATTCGTCGGCAATCCCCAGCGTCGGGCGTATATACAGCGCGAGCAGAAGCGAAAGGGGCGCACTCGGTCCGTCGAGCGTATGCCGTGGTCCAGCTTTTAGCGCGCGCGCCCCCCGTAGAGGATGCCCCCCGCCCGAAGATCAGTACTCGTCGTCGTCGTAGCCGTCGTAATTGCGGCGGTCATCATCGCCGCCCTCTTGTTCGCCGTATCGTCGTCGTCGTCGGCGCCGCGCGCTCCATGGCGGTGGTGCCCCGGCGGACTCGTGGTGCGCAACGAGAGCGCCAACAACGCGACGGCCGACTGAAGCGCGCCTACTTCGACCCGAAACGGGCAGGTAGTTATGGCGGCGTCGACGCGTTGCACCGGTCGGCCGCGGTGCCCAAGCCGGTCGTCGGGCGGTGGCTGGCGGCGCAGGACGCCTATACGCTTCACAAGCCGGTTAGGCGCCGATTTAAGCGACGTCGCGTTATCGTGGGCTGTCGAAACCAGCAGTGGCAAGCCGATCTCGTCGACGTGGCTAAACTGAAAAAGCACAACGACGGCATAGCGTTCCTATTGACGGTCATCGACGTCTTCTCGAAGCGGGCGTGGTGCGTTCCGTTGAAGCGCAAATCCGGTCCGGCGCTCGTCGCGGCCTTCGAGGGGCTGCTGTCATCGCCGCCGCCGCACGTCCTGCAGACCGACAAGGGGACGGAGTTTCTGAACGGGCCCCTTCAGACGCTTTTGAAGGCGCGCGGCGTCCACCATTTCGTGACGCACAACGAGGAGACGAAAGCGAGCGTCGTGGAGCGATTCAATCGTACGCTGAAGACGCGCATGTGGAAGTACTTCACGAAGCATCAGACGCTGAGGTTCGTGGAGCCGTTGCAGGACTTCGTGCGGTCGTACAACAACGCCTACCATCGAAGCATCGGTAGGACGCCGGCGAGCGTCGACGCGTCGAATCAGGAGAGCGTGTGGCAGCGTCTGTACGGCGGCGGAGGGTGTCAAAAAAACAAAAGCAAACCGAAACTGCGAGCGGGGTATCGCGTACGCATCAGCAAGGCGAAGGGCGTCTTCAAGAAGGGGTACATGGCTAACTGGATCGAAGAGCTCTTCACCGTCGTAGATTCGCACCCGACCGACCCTCCTGTTTACCGACTGATGGACGACGCCGGCACGATACTGGACGGCACCTTCTACGGGCCGGAGCTACAAAAAGTGATCGTTGCGAAGGACAAACTATATCGGGTGGAAGCCGTTCTACAGAGACGTCGTCGACGCGGTAGGGGCGAAGAGGTGCTCGTCAAATGGTTCGGCTATCCGGCCTCGTTCAATAGCTGGATCGACGCCAAGGAGCTCGTGGACTATAAGGGCTGATGGCGACCCGTTGTTGGACGGAATACGCAGAGCGCTGGAGACTTTCTTCCGACGGCCGGCGCCCCTACCGTTGTCGCTGCGACCGATGTTATCGACGTCGCCCGCAACGTCGGCGAACTCGCTCTATGATTTATCTGCGTGACCTATAAGGGACGACGCGGGGTGCTGGCGACTGCACGAGGCGGGGTTGTGCAACGGCTTTTCGTTTTTTTTTTATAAGGGGACCGTGCTGTATTAGTAGACTGCAGAGGAGAGAGGGCCGCGCCGCCCCCCACGCCCGTCGACGAACTCGCTCTATGGTGTGCCTGCGCGGATAAAGGAACGACGCCGTAGCGTCGGACGGCAGTAGCGCGATGTGTACGGACGAGACGACAGCAGCAGCAGCAGTAGCAGCCAATGCAGAAGTCGCCCACCGCCGTCGACTCAAGCGCATTTGTCGCTACACCCGCCGACGACTCATGCGTCTCTGTGGGTGCGCCCGATGCCGTCGACGCCTCCTCCGTCACGAGCGTTCCTTGGCGTCTCTGCGGCAACGAATGCCCTAAGGCCGAGATCGTCTTCCTGTGCCAGATCGTCGTCCTGTACACGGTGATCGTCGTCAGTATATACAATCTAACGCGCGGCACGGGCGACTCCAACCTGTGGACGGCGCTGCTGAGTAGTTGCCTCGGCTACCTACTGCCGAGTCCGTCTATGAGACGCGATGGCGTCTTCTGACTTTTACGTCACGTTGCCGAGCAACGCGTCTATGAAGGCGCACCCCGAAAACACGTTGACGCACTACACGACGAATCTGCCGCAGCGCGTCGGCCTGTCGGGGCAGCGGGAATGCGGGCTGGTGTCGCTACAGTACACGCATAGCTGGTACAATGTGAGGCCGGTGGACTCCTACTTCTTCGTGGCGTGCGAGACGGGGGAGGTGGGCGTTTTCACCACCGAGGCCGGGGGAAAAATTGCCCGACAGGGGAACATTCCGCACGGCTTTTACAGCAACGCGAAAAAGCTGATGCGCAAAATCAACGAGGCGTTGACGAAACTGAGCACCGACACGGTCAAGGCGCGAATAGTGTACAGCGCCATCACTAATCGGATGACGTTGCTTCTATCGCCGGGCGTCGAAATTAACATGCCGCGGGGCGGGCGCCTGAAACAGATACTAGGCTTCGAGTCGAACTATATCGGGAGTTACGGGTCGCCCGCGGACGGCGGCTCCCTGCCCCCGGGGTACCTGTTCGAGTTCGAGGCGAGCCACCCGGTGGACCTGAGCGGCGGCGTCGACACCCTGTTCGTGTACACGGACATCGTGGAGACGCGCATCGTCGGCGACGTATTTGCTCCCCTCATCCGAGCCGTCCCCTTCCACGGTTTGAACGGCAGCATCGTATCGAACATCTTCGACCGCGTCCAATACGCGCCGCTCCTGCGGCGCCAATTCGATTCGATCGAGATAGATATAAGAGACGACTTCGGTCAGTCGATACCATTCGAGAACGGAAAAGTCGTGACGACGCTTCACGTCCGACGCCGCAAGTCGAAACTGTTCTGACGATGACGCGAAACGTGTACGAGGACTACTACACGCGGCAGGTCGGCGGTGGCCTGCCGGTGTTCGTAGGCGCCCGATCGCAGCGGGGTCACGGACTGGGTAATCTCTTCGGCAGCCTGTTTCGAAACTCCATGCCGCTTATCAAGAGAGGGGCCGTGGCGCTGGGCAAGCGCGCGCTCAAGACGGGCGTGCGCGTGGCGCAGGACGTCGTCGCCGGCGGCAATCTGAAACAGGCGGTAAAGAGGCGTGCGAGGGAGACGGGCGCCGACCTTCTCGACGGGCTGCTGACCAGGCCCCCGCCGCCGAAAAAGCGACGACGACGCATAAAGCCGCCCGGCATGCCGGCAACGGCCAGCAAGAAGAGGCGCCGTCGAAAGAGGCCGAGCGACGACGTATTTCCCGCGTAGTAGTAGTGCATCGGTGGTAGTCGTAAAGAGCTTTACCTCGGCGCCCTTCTCGTCGGGGGCGCCTACGAAAAAAAAGCGACGATACATAAAGCCGACCGGGAAGGCGGCGACGGACAGTAAGGGGAGGCGCCGTCGAACGAAGCAGACGTAGGATGGCGTTCGTGCATCGGCAGTCGTGCGAGGGCGTAAAGTCCGAACTGGACCTGTTCAGCGTTCCGACGACGCAGACGAGCATCGAGAGCGGCCAGTGGATCGATCACCAGCCGTTGACGGCCCTCGACGCTGTCGGCCCTATCGAGTTTCTCATTCCGGGCTCCGGAGACGACTATCTGGACCTGTCGTCCGTTAGACTGTACGTGCGCGCCAAGGTGGTGAAGGGGGACGGTACCGCGCTCGCGAACGACAGCGTCGTGGCGCCCGTCAACAATTTCCTGCATTCGATGTTCAGTCAGGTCGACGTGACGCTGAACGGCACGCTCGTGACGCCGTCGTCGAATACGTACCCGTTTTGGGCCTACCTCGAGACCCTGCTCAGTTACGGGCCCGACGCCAAAAAGTCGCAGCTCGAGGCCGACCTGTGGTGCAAGGACACCGCCGGGCGCATGGAGGCGACCAACAACAACAACGGCGGGTTCGCGCATCGGCACGATTTCGTACACGATAGCCGCGAGTTCGACATGATAGGACGCCTGCACGTCGACGTGCTCATGCAAAACCGGTGCCTGGTGAACGGCGTCTACCTGAAGATGCGACTGGTGCGAAGCAAGGACGTCGTCGATCCGGGGTTCAAGATCGTTCTGCTGGAGGCCTACCTGCAGGCGCGCAAGGTCAAGTTGAACCCGGCCGTCCAGCTCGGCCACATCAAGGCGCTGACGCACGGGACGGCCAAGTATCCGATGCGCCGCGTCGACTGCAAGGTGTTCTCGATACCGCAGGGTACGATGTCGCACACGTACGAGAACGTCTATCTGGGCACGCTCCCGAGACGCGTGTTCATGTTCCTGATCGACAACGACGCCTACAACGGGGCCTACGATAAAAACCCGTTCAACGCGAAGCACAACGACATAAACTTCTTCGCCCTCTACGTCGACGGACGCCAGGTGCCGAGCAAGCCGCTGCAGCCGGACTTCGCGCATCGGCGCTACATCCGAAGCTATATGAACCTGTTCGCCGCGACGGGGAAGGCGTACGAGGACGAGGGGTTCGATGTGACGCGCGGCGAGTTCGGCAGCGGCTACACCATATTCGGCTTCGACCTGTCGCCCGACTGCTGCGACGGCGAACACTTCAACGTCGTGCGTACGGGGAACCTGCGCGCCGAAATCCACTTCGCGCGCGCGCTCGCCCGGACGGTGAACGTCGTCGTATACGGGGAGTTCGAGACGGTGCTCGAAGTCGACAAGAACCGGAACGTCGTGTACGACTTCTGAGATGGACACGTTTCAGCTGATGCATCGCCTGGCGATCGACGCGTACACTAAAAACATCATCGTCGGCGTCGTGCCCAAAGACGAGCTGCCGGGGCGGCGGCTCACCGCATACCCGACGGCGTTCGTGTGCAACACCGACGACGGCGACGAACCGGGAGAGCACTGGGTGGCCGTCTACGCGGGCGCCGGTCGGCGAGGCGAGTACTTCGATTCGTACGGCCGTCCGCCGCTGCACGCCGACTTCCGCGACTTCCTGAACCGCAACTGCGACTCGTGGACGCACAACGACAAGCGACTGCAGAGCGGCGTATCTAACGTGTGCGGACAATACTGCGTCACCTACCTGCTCTTACGGTGCCGCGGAATGCCGCTGAGCGGCTTCCAGTGCCTGTTCGGCCCCGATAGGGTGGCCAACGACTGTCTCGTATTCGACTGGCTAAAGCCTCATTGAACGCTGCCTATTATCGCTTGTTGTTATTATTAGACGACCGAGAATCCGAACCGACTTTGTCGGACCCGCTGGTCGCGGGCTCCTCGCCGCGCTAGGCAGGCAAGACCGAAGTAGTGAGGTTGTATTATTGCGAAACCGCTATCGCTTGCTATTACCGAAGTTAAATAAACGATGAAAACTGTACCGAGTGTTCGCATTTTTATTCGCACGCATACATACATACATACATACATAGTCCCCTAGGGGTAGGTCCCTAGGGGTCCCTAGGTAGGTCCCTACCCCTAGGTAGGTCCCTACCCCTAGGGGGTAGGGAGGGAGGGAGGTCCCTCGTTATACGATTATCGGCGCCGTGGTGACGCCGTCGTCGAGCACGCGCCGTTTGGCGTAGAAGTAGCTCAACGCCGCGCGCTCCTGAACGTACGTCAGCACGGACGACTCCTTCACTTGGAAGACGCTGTTCCGGCCGCCGGCGCTCCGTTGGCGACGCAGCACGTCGAGGAAGGCGTCCTTGTCGATGTCGTTCTGACGCTTGCTCAGCCCCTTCGTACTGTACTTGTCGCCGCCGTCGCCGCCGAAACAGTAGTACGTCTTGCTGCAGAGCGCTACGATTCCGCGGCCGGACCATTCCTCTTTGAAGAGGCCCGGCGTTCGCTTGTCGTACCAGCGCCGACGTGCGCAACACTCGTCGGGCGCGTCCCACGCTCGGTCGGCGAGCAGGCACCACAAGTACGCCTCCGCGTGTGCGTCGCAGTGTTCCGACGGGAACCACTCGCCGCGGTGTCGAAAGTAGTGTTCGCGCTTGGCCGCCGCCACGAGCTCGTCGAGTCGGCGCCCCGCGAGGCTCAAATACGCCGAGTCCGTGTCCATCGCGCAGTACCGGAACAGGGGTCGCGGAATGTAGGCGGCGATGAAGTCGTAATAAAACTCCAGCATGCGCAGTTTGGCGTACTGATAGACGAAGTAGCCGATCTGTATGGGCAGCGCGTACCGGACGGTTCGCTTGTTCAGCGCCACCTCGTAGAGGCCGTCGGGGACGACGACGTCGAGCTGACGGAAGCGACGATTATTGATCAGCGTCGAGGCGCCGGCGGCCGTGCAGAACTTGATGTTGCTGTGCAGGTCGACGCGCGTGATCTTTTTCTCGTAGGAACTGTTGCCGAGCAGTTTAAACGTGTCGGCGATGATGGCCTTGTCGGGGTCGTCGTCGCCCGCGCGTCGCGCGGCGGAGACCGTGTCGCCGAAGCGGCGAAAGCACGCGACTGGCTCGTACTCGACGATCTGGTAGACGCGCTCGACGACGAGGCCGTGCCGCAGATACCACCGCAGTAGCGGCGTCGCGAGCAGAATCTTGACGCCGAAGAAGCTCCCCACGGAACGGCGATGTCGCATTCGACGAGGCCGAACAGCGTGCCGTCGAGCACGGCCTTCAGGATCGTCGGCCGCGTCATGGCGCCGCCGCCGGTCCAGCTCCGCGGCGGCTGCGGCGGCGGCGGCGGCGGCGGTCTCGTCGCGCGCCACTGGCCCTCCAACATCTCGACGATGGCGACGAAGCGGCGAAGGTAGGCCATGACGGCGACCGTCTCTGCGTACAGTTGGCTCATCGGCTTACCGTTCACCGCGTTCGTCTCCCTCCCCGTGCACGGACAGCCGTGGAAGAAGCACCCTTGGAACTGGTACGCCGTCCGCGTCGCGCCACACCAGCCGTCGACACGGTACTTGCCGACGCGCTTCTCGCGCCCGTTGAGCTGGTGACGTATGTGGGCCCCCGTCCGCGCCGCCTCCCACGTCAGCCACTCGACGGCCAGGCGGCCGTAGCGGTGTACGCGCTCCGGCCGAAAGGCGTTGTCCGCGCTCCGGCGCGTGTACCACCCCGTCGGTATCTCCTGCGTGATCGCCCATAGGTAGAGGCCGTTTGCGTCGAAGCCGACAATAGAGCTGCAGGGGCGCGCCGACTCGCCGTACTCCTCGCGCCGAATAGCGGTGACGCCGGCCTCGTGATAGCGCGCGAAAATGATCGAGGGGCCGCCGACGATCTGCGACTGTAGGAGCCGGTGAAGGTCCTTGTTCGACTCGTTGAAGAGCGTGAAGTGGAGCGACGACGGCAGATCGTTGAACAGGTACAGCAGCGTCAGCCCCAGCACGCTGATGGCGTCCTTGAACATGTCGATGCGGCGCTGCCGATAGAAGGCGAACTGCTTGTCGACGGCCTCCAGGAACGGCGCTACGTCCCTATTGTTATACCACACGAGGTAGTCCTGCAGCGTCGTCATCCCCTCGTCGCGCCATACCCGCGCGCAACCCTCGTATTCGGCGGCGGAGATGCCTTCGCGCTTCAGGCGGCTGTAGAAGGCCTCGCGCCGCGGCAGCCGGGTCTCGGCCAGTTTACGCGGGTCGTCGAGGTACTCGTAGGGGAAGTGCCCCTTCGTCGCCTCTTCAGAAACCGGGCGTAGCTGACGCCGGGGGCCAGGTAGTTGGTGATGTCCAGGAACTTGAGCGTCGCCGTCGCCAGGCACATAAAGTTGTTCTGACGCTTGATCGTGAACGCCGACGAAATGCTCTGCGCCTCGTCGGTCGTGACCAGGGGCGTCAGATATTTCTTAACGACGTTCAAGTCGTACTTCCCCGAATTGAAGCCGAGGACGGGGAGGCGGCGCAGGTGCTGCCACAGACGGTCGCCGAGCACCGTGTACGGGCTCTTATCGTGCGCCGCCTCCGCCACCGTCGCGTGCGCCCGCCATTCGGCGTCGAGCGCGTCGATCGCCTCGAAGGTCGCGTCGAACGACGGACGCAGAGCCGCGCACGCCGCCTCGCTCATGGCCTCCAGGGCGTCGATCAGGCGCCTCGCGAGGTCGCCCGAATCGCCGGACGTCACGAAGCAGCGCGCCGTCTCGTGCCCGGGGACGTTCGAGGCGACGCTCACGCTGAGTAGCTCGTGTCGCGCTATCCACCGTCATTTGGCGCTGTCCGCCGGCAGATCGTGATCGTCGAAGTAGCACTCAAAATCGTACGTCGCCCTGTACGGATAGTATCGCAGGCGTTCGTCCACGTAGACGCCCTCGTCCTCCAGCTGCTGAAACACGGACGGCGTCGGATGGTAGACGCCGCCGGGAAAGACGTGGCGAACGCCGCCCTCGCACGTCGCCTCGTGACGCCGCAGCCGATGGGCGGTGGCCCACAGCGCATCGCCGCACTTGCCGCATCGATACGAACGACAGAACAGCGACACGTCGGCTATGAAGGAGTAGTGCGTCTCGAACAGATTGACGCTGATGGTGGTCGGGTAGCGATGGAGGAAGCGGCGGACCACTTCGGCGGTGGCGTCCTCCGCCGACAGCCGATACACGGTCACATTCGTTTCGAAGGCCGCCTCCACCCGGCCGAGTTCGTTCAGCGGGACGCCGGCGAACGCGCAGTAGGGTTGGTCGCCGTAGTCGGCGTAGAGCCTTAAGGCGGCGGCCGTCAAATCGTCAGCGCGAAAGTCGGCGCCCCGATGCAGCGCCAGACAGCGGAAGAGGCACAGGTTGTCGGCGTACAGACGGCTGTGGCGATCGTTCACCAGGCTGACGAGCCCCGCGTTGCGGCGCAGATAGGCGGGGAGGGGCTGCTGACGGGCGCACCCGATAGGATGGTGGATGATGGCGTTGAGGAAGTACGTAACGTTCGTTACCATCTCGGCGATCCACCCCGAGTCGGGGTGCTGCGCGATCACGTACTGCAGAACGTCGGGCTGCCGGGTGGCGTCGAGGAAGCGTTCGAACGACGCGGCGTCGGAAACGAGGATGGGCGACTCGAGATGGCGGCCGCAACAGTTACACGAAGAATGGTAGTAACGTAGTCGGCCCATCTCCCTGTGCCGCAGGATAAACCCGTACGATAAGTTTATTTTAAAGGCCCGAGTCTGCTCCTCGAACATCAGTCGTAGTTGGGCTTCGTGCGCGGCCGTATCCCCGTGGCCGGACAAATGGAAATTATACCTAGATTGAACGGGTCCGCGCGCCACAGACGTACGGATGCTCGCCCAGAAGTCGCGCACGACGCTCTGTAGGTCGTCGTCGACGACGTCGTCGTCGCGACATAAATGGTGCACCCTATCGGCGCGCCCCTCGAACGGTCGATTGCATTTTGGACACACCTCAGCGGCGTCGCCGCAAATTCGCAGATGCTGCAACATATTGGCGCGCAGCGCGAACGATCGATCGCATTTCGGGCATACGTAGTATTCATCGCTGCCGCATGTTTTTAGATGCTTCGACAAATGAAAAAGACGGACGAATGATCGATCGCATTTCTGACACACGTGCATCGTCGGTCTAGGCGGCGCGCGCTCGGAACGCTATTGACTACGACGAGGCGCGTCGACGCCACTTATAAGGCCGCCCTAACGCCCGCTAGGGGCTTTCTAAACGGCGGCGGTTTTCTCGCATCCCTGACCGTCAGGTGGCAGCACTGCTGCCCCCGTCGTCCGTGGACCGCCGAGGTGGAGACAATTTCGTGGCCGACAGGGGAGCAACGTTTTTGTGGTGGCCGACAGGTGGCAGTGCTGTCCCCGCCGAGGGACAGTTTTACGTTTTGCAGTAGAAATTTCGCCTGTCAGCGGCTCCCGGATACGCGCGCGGCGGCATAGTTTTTGTTTACGTTTTGTAGTCGAAATTTCGGCTGTCAGCTGCACCCGGAGTGTTTTTTTTTGTGCGCAGTAGTTGGACAGGCATTGAATGTCAGCAACGTGTTTTTTTTTTGGAGAGCAACAACAGGAGGCGGGAATTGATTTGTTTTTATACGTTTTATTAAGCAGTCTCGTACATCACCACCACAGTAAGGCTTTATGCCACGGTAAACAGTAAAGAGGCTTTATGCCACAGCAGAGTAAATAATAAGGCTTTGCGCCTCCAACAACGGCCTATAGGCCATAGCAAAATGAAAATATAATGTTCATCGCTACTAAGTGTCCGGCTAATGTTCATCGGCGTACCTACTACTACTACTAATAATAATAAGGCTTTATGCCATAGCGAAATGCAATGTTCAATTACTAAATGTTCATAGGCAAAAATTAAGCGTTCGGCAGTAAGGCTTTATGCCACGGTAAACAGTAAAGAGGCTTTATGCCACAGCAGAGTAAATAATAAGGCTTTGCGCCTCCAACAACGGCCTATAGGCCATAGCAAAATGAAAATATAATGTTCATCGCTACTAAGTGTCCGGCTAATGTTCATCGGCGTACCTACTACTAATAATAATAATAAGGCTTTATGCCATAGCGAAATGCAATGTTCAATTACTAAATGTTCATAGGCAAAAATTAAGCGTTCGGCGGAGAATACGTCATACGTCGAGGCATGCCCTTTTCAACAGGTAATACTGCACGGCGACCTCCAACAGCGAACGGTCGAACGGCGCCGTCCAATCCGTCCCCATGAGCCAGTCGGCCCCCTGACGCATGAGGGAGCCCTCCGAAGCGCGATCGCCGCGCACGCAACGCTCCTCCAGTACCGAGAGTATACGAATAGCGGGGAGCAACAACGTCTGCTGTAGAAAGCTGGCGAGTGATGTTGAAAAAAAGCACACATTCAGGGCCAGCACGTTTTCGTACAGAATGTTGTACCGTCGGCTCGGCTTCCTTCCCCTGTAGCCGCACATGTGAACGAAGGGGCACCCCTCCTCGGGGGGGGGGCACTCACCACATTCTTGGCGCGCGGTGTCCATCACGCGCTCGCCGATTAGCTCGGCAAACGTGGCCATCATACAGCGCTGCCGACCGGCGTACGAGTGCAGAACGCTCCATTCCGAGTCGGCCTGAAGCGTGCCCACGATCACAGGGCGTTTGTTGCGGGCCCACGGAATTAAGTCCTCCGACGAAACCGACAACACGTCCAGAGGCAGTGGCGACGATGGCACGGCTGCTGCTTCCGCTGTCGCCGCCGGGGTTAATGGCACGGCTGCTGTTTCGGCTGTCGCAACCACCACCACCGGTGTTAATGCAATGTACGTGGGCGTCGCGGCGTCGATCACCGGCCCGTGCGGTGGCATGGGCTGCGTGTCTTCCGCCTCAGGCCAGTACGACATCCCTTCTTCTTCTTCTTCTTCTTCTTCTTCTCTCGTCAGCGGTGGAGGGTCGTTGGCGCCAGCAAAGCGTGGCGGCGTCGTCGTTTCCTTCTTAGCGCACTTCTCGGCAGGAGGTGCGCACTCGTCAGCCGCGTCGATAATTCCGCGCAACGCAGCAGCAATTACAGCGTCCTATAGAACAATAACCAAAGCAGCAATTACAACAGCCTACAGAACACTAGCCAAACGTTAGTCATTCAAACATACACGCCGGGCTCGCTCGTTTTCTTCGACACGACCCGCACCTCACGGACCGTATACGTGTCCAGTATGCCACACCACACGACCTTGTGCACGGTCAGCTCCAAGACTGTGCCAACCAGGCTCGCCACAAAGCTACTGCGCAACTGGTCGGGCAACAGGCCTGACTCATGATCGGCATTGTAATCGCCGATCGCCGAAATCCCTTCGTCGAACAGGGTGATCCAAATGCCGGCCTCAGTGTCGGCCTCCTTTTCGTCTTCCACCAAGATGCGCACCGAAAAATACGTCTTCGCATTTGCCTGTACACCGTGTACAGCGCACACCCGGCCACCGCTTTCAAGACCTCTCACTTTGCGCTTGCAAACGCCACAGCCGATGTACGTGCATTTACTTTTCCAAGCCACGCCAACGATTGTTACGGGCATAACAATCTTATACGTGCCATCGCAGGCTAGCACGAACTCTTTCAACGATACCTCGGACGCACTCACCACGGCCTCGAAAGTAGACCGTCGGAAGCGCCTTCGCGCTGGCCTCCGAGGCAGGTTTCGTTTTGCCACCAGACGCCACTGTTGCCCCCTCCCTCAGCTTGCTGCCCTTCTTTGGCGGCGCCTCTCCGTGAGCGGTCGGCGGCGACATGATCAACAACGCTCTGCAACACACAAAGTTACTGCAACGGTAACAACACCACAGCGACGATACATAGACGTTCTCCGCCCAGCCCCCTATATAAGCGCTTTGCACGCGGCCCGCACGCAGCCCCCGTGAGCGAGCGCACGCCAGCCGCAAAGCAGCCGACTCTTACAAGGTTACTAAAACTGAAAAAATCTCTCGGTCAGCCTAGTGCACTAACAGAACGCCTCTTTTATTTCCTAATATAAAGTTACCATAAGATTCTCTAGACCCCACTGACTATTATAGGCCGCTTAGTTTGCTCACATTTCACCTTTAACGGTCGTTTTAAACACTTACAAACAGTTACATAAGCGCGTTATATAAACAGTGACGTCAGCCCTTTATGTAAGGCTATGGCGTACGTGTCTAGGCCGCTACACGTTACCGCGCGCAAAACAGCGGCGCAACAACTGCGCAATTCATTTCTCACTATGGAGCCGACCGACCAAGTTCGCAATTATGCGGCCAATTCTCAACAACCACAAACCAGGTACGTTTTGCTAACTCAACTAACACTGACTTTCCTCACTCACATTACTGCTTTCTTTTATAACATTCACTAACTAACTAACTATTTTTTACAGCGAGCTACCTCCCCAAAACGCAGCGATTGGGGCTGCACCGACGACTCCCCAAGTCGCCGGGAATACGCCTCCCCAAGCCGCCGGGAATAGTGCTGTTCCGCCGCCACCTATGCGTCTACCCCCACCCCAAAGCCGCCCCGGCGAAAGGTACGTTGAACGATACTAACTAAATAGCGCTTTTTTTAATTTACCTTTATTTGCAGACGCCTATTACGGACTTTTCATAAAGCCTATAGCTGCTTTTCCGTGCGCCCCACTATTTACAAACGCCCCGCTACAGACTTAATGCTTTTTTTTACAGGCCCGCACCTAAAAAGAGACGCGCCTTTACTTTAATACTTTTTTCATACTTGCAGACGAAACATCGCCGGCTTCGATACACTGCATATAGGGCGCGGGCAAACCCTTGCGAGGCCCTCACACCGAAACGGCTTCATTAATAGATCTAGAATAAATTTGAGCCCAGGCGATCTGATTATGATTGATAGAAGGCCGCGCGCCGATAGGCCTGGGGCCACATTGTACCTTGGACGTCGCGAACCACGTCACACTACCGCCCCTTAACACTTTTTCCTTCTCCACAGATATCGCCTATTGATCGTGGCGCCCGAACTAGTCAATCGGCTCCTTATGGGACAAACCCTTGCCAACCACACTCATCGGAATGGCCACCCGGCAGGGCGAGCCCCGCGCGCCAGTAGTCGCCACCCCGACGATAATTGAACTGTTCCTTCCCCACAGCAGACACCTCTTCGTGATCGCCCCTGGCCTAACGCATCGACGATACGCCATCGGACGGGGCGTTGTGATACACTTCGTCGGACCTGCCCCTCACCCAATCAGCTTCGTGTCGTCACCACACCACCACCGCCCCCTCTTAGCCGTCGAACCGCGAAAACAACAACAACAACACGACAGCGACGAACAACAACAACAACAACTCGACACAGAAGAAAACTTCGACGACGGCTACAATGGCACACCCGATTTACAATTTCTAGCTGCAGACAACCCCCAACCAGAAGAGAACGATACTTTCACACAACCCTTCTCATTTGCTGACATCTTTCCACGTCCTCAAGTTCTCCTCCCCTCATTTGCGCCACCCATCCCAGCCCATCTTTCCGTTCATTTAAGCTATCCTCCACAGCCACCCGGCCGCCACGGATTTGGCCCACCCCCACCCGACCACCATGACCCCTTTCCGTCGCCTCCGTCTTCATAATAAATTCATATGTATACCAATAAAATTTATTTCTCACCGTTTATTGCCGTTTCTGTGTTTCGTTTCGTATTCCACCAGCATTCCAACTCACACACGAATAATGCCTATATTTCCACCAATTCGTCGTTGCAACACCAAACACCAGCGATCGCCAAAGCCACAAGCTTAATACACGCGCACAGGCCAATCTGACAGCTCCGGCCTCCAGCTGCTATAACGATATTGCACCGCCGATGCACGCGTATCAGCTGTTACCAAACATCAGCTGTACCGCAGCCAGCACTGACAGCCAATACCCACAGCAGCGCCACAACCTTAATACAAGCGCGCCTATGCGACGCGAAAAACATTTATCCGGCCTTCCGACAAACAACGCACATAAACTCCAATAGCCTGACATACGAAACCCCCATTCACCAGTGAGTCGTGAAAACCAGGCCACTCGATTGCCCTCCTGATCTCCAGCGCGCCGGGCGTAATCTAAGCCGGCCGATTAACCTCGATGATCCCCAGCCCCGCAACCGCACCAGGCTAGAAGCTTCTAGAAGGTTCTAGAACCTTCTAGAACCTTCCCGCGCGTCATGATATTAACCTCGCTGATCCCCAGGGACGTCACTTCACTCTAAAATCTTTCCCACCTCCCCCGTGCACCTAATTAATACTAATTGGTCGATATTTACTATTTTTAGTTATTGCTACCGTTCTCCTCCAATAATTGCACTACTCACTTATTTCTAATTAGTACTTAATTAATTACCCTAATTTTTACCTAATTAGTACCTGATTAGTCACTAGAGGTCGACCTTCACCCCTATTTATTCCCTTACTAGTGCCTCATTAGTTACTAGAGGCTAATCCGGCCGACTAACCTCGAGGATACCCCTGCACGCCACCGCACCGCGTTACAGCCTAGAAGGTTCTAGAAAGTTCTAGAACCTTTCCCACCTCCCCCGTACACCTAATTAATACTAATTAGTCGATATTTACTATTTTTAGTTATTGCTACCGTTCTCCTCCAATAATTGCGCTACTCATTTGTTACTAATTAGCACTTAATTAATTACCCTAATTTTACCTAATTAGTACCTGATTAGTCACTAGAGGTCGACAATCACCCTATTTATTTCCCTTATTAGCGCCTCATTAGTTACTAGAGGGCGCCACCCTCTTTCTAAGGAAACCCATCAATCACTTTGACGTTTACTAAAATCTCTAGTGCTAAAAAACGTAGGAATTCTACTTATAAAAAACGCAAAAGCCTTTGATCTGGGGTCATGACCGGTGTTGGAAGAACCTGTATCACTACTCATATCGTCTTCTTTGTCGACCTTGCGCAGCATTGCAAACAGTACCAACTGATTTCACATTATAGACCGACTTCGACGGTTCGTCTGAGGAAACCTGGTAATCCAACTTGATGTCAACGTTGGTATAAACAGAGTGTTTGCCATTTTCTTCGTCGATGACGTCATCGACTAAATTGGTCGATGGCTTCGTGTCGTATATTATGTCGTAGTTGCTTTCGCTTACTGTTCCTTCAGGAACGTCAACTCTATTGTTGTCAACGTAAGCCAATGGAAGCTCTTCGTCCTTCTCTTGGCTCACAGCTTCGTCGACTTCTGGGAGGCCAACATACTTGTCATTTCTATGTCCGTTATCTGGTCACTTTTATAATTGAATCGACTTTCGAACGCCGTCGGTGTGGGAACATCTGTATACACATGTATTCTGTACGCGGCTAATACATGTGTATGCGGCCTAACGATATTTCCTTGAATTGCAAGCAACAAAATATGCCTGCGAAATTGTAAATGTGCAGGTATGCCTGCTTTGGAAAGGATCTTGCTAGAAGCCATGCTTAGCGTTGGACACGTGCTGCGTATGGAACAAAGTCGGATCACCAAGTCCAACGTGTTATCTAACGTGTTACGGCGACCTGAAGTATTGAATGATGGCCGAAGTGCGATAGGAGAGACATTGGTTATTTGTAGCACGGGCATGCTGTAAGAGGCGTCACGCATACAAATGTGCCACTGCAACATGCTTAGACAATTATCATTTTAGTAGCATGTTCATGCATTATTTAAGTGTACTATCACACTCATCCGATGACATGAGTACAACTTTGTATTTTAAGAAAAATATCATGATGATAGGTGTTTGTTATTCCCCTTGCAATCGGTATGTGCACACATTCATTATGTTGTTTCTTCTGTAGTTATTGTATAAATATATGGTTTCACGATTTCCTGGGCTGTTGACAGAGTTGACCATAATCACAAGTTTTGTTCATCAAATTATACTCAGTGGGGAATATCATAACATTCTCACACAAACTGCAACCTTTCGGTATCATGCGAAACACTTCAAAAAAGTTGGGAAAATGCCATGGGAAAATGCCACCTATTGTGAATCGAGCGGCGATTAAAATAAATGTATCTGATATGAAGATTGCCATCCAAAGATCAAGCTGTAGGTGAGTGATAATAGGACACTTTGCTGTATTACCATATTAATATTTAGTATAATGCATTTACATGTTTCAATATGAATTATTGATTATTAATTATTATTAATTATCAATATTTATTTTGTAAAATAGTGAATAAATCCCCTTTTCAATACACATAAATTATGTAGTAAACAATTATTGTTTTATTAATCCACAATAATATATATTACATTTTAAATAAGATACGCATATAAATTTAATAAAACATAAATATAAACAAATTGTTCTAATTTTCAGTGATACCTCCTTATAGAAAAACCATTATTGAGTTGCGGACGAGAGCCATAGTTCTTATCAATTGTCAAATACTGTTCTCTTCTGCTCCTGTGCATCCAGAGTTGTTGTGACGGTTCCCTTCAGTGGTCATGAATACAGTTTTGGTTGCACCCCCTTCACACAACAACATGCATGCATCTGCATGCACGCACGGAATCACGCACGCACCCATGTTCACACAGAGCAGTGTATTTAAGTGCAGCCGTTTTGCACTAGCAACGCTTCACACAACCCTTCTTGAACTTGCATGAGATTATCTCACACCAGATATGGGCTGCCTTGGGTAGTCTTGTCCAGTGTGGCTCGTACCTGCCGTTCTCATTCTTGGCCCAGCCGCAGCTGGTTGGTGGATGTATCTCGGGTGCATCTATAGTAGGCCGCCCTCTTGTTCCTCTTGTTCCGCCATGTTCCTCCAGAGCTCCATTGGTTGGCGGGATCTGTTGCACATCGTTCTTCTTTGCGAAAAGTTGCATTTTCATGCATTTTCAATGTCTGTGCATGTGCTGATTCTGTCATACAACAAGATAATAGGATAACGAACCTTTTGTTATGCATGCATCTTCTGGCATGTCACTTGGTGTTGAAGATAGTTTCAGCAGTCTGTTTATGAGTTCTGGTAGCACGGTCCAGATTGCCCAAATAGTCTTCTTGATGGGTGCGTATCACACCCAGTCAAAGCTTCGAACATTGGCAACGCTCATGCCTTCTCCGGTCCCAGGCCAGCTGCGAGTTTCTGGGCTGTTAGGAACTTAAAACAATTGCCAATTCCAAAATGTTAACCATGGGTCAACATCTGGTTGAAATATCTGAGGCACTGACACGAATAATACCACGGTGTCAACAACTCGGTTCATTATCTCGTGGTGGCCATGCTAAGCTGCATGGGTTGTATGCAACATCACGCGACTGTCTGTTTCTTTGATGCTGCATGGGACGGGCGAGAACAGATATGGCAGTGGTGGCTTGTTGACGATCCATTTGAGGAGAGCTGACAGGAATGTAAACGGCTCTGTTTTGTTGCTTCCTCCGCTCTGAGGAAATTCTGTCCGTTTCCCGGTATGGCTGCTGAAGCCACATCTTCGCACACATTTCCCTGCTTTTCCCTTGCTACGTGCTTTAGTGAATCTAGAGTGTAGCTATCCAACACCAAGTCCAGGCGTGGTGCAAATTGAAGCTTTGTGTGAACAGGTGTGGAATCAAGATCTTACTGGCATACTCATCAAAGTTCTTGAATGCGGCTGGCATCAGCATCTGTATGATGACATCTTCATCAAGGATTAAACTGGTGGTGGCAGGAGCCTCAGACTGGACATCGGAGACACATTTCAAACATGTTAAAATGTCACTCTTCGTGCCTATAATGGCCCTACATGGAGGCGTCCTTCATCAGAGAGTGACCACACCCGGGTGCTTTGTTAGGAGTTCAGCCATGTCCCTCGGGTGAACAAGGTCCCACCTGTATAGATAGTATGATCTGAGCTATGGAAGCAGTGGCCAATTCTGTCAGAGCGTCCAAGGTACATCGGTAATGATGCCTGCCTCATAAAATACACGTAGACCAGTAACAACACCTCTAGTTCTAGTTCCACTGATATCTGCCTAAGATTCAGCTGTGCCACGGCATTCTTCAAGACATCCATTGAATGCCGGATCATGGTCACTCTGTGAGCACTGTTCAGGAACAGCGGAAGTAGAACGGTGGGGCCGATGATTAAGGCTTCTGGTGGTTGGCGGCTGGCATGAAATGTGGCCCAAGATGTGTTATGCTCGGTCCCAGTTTTGTCTGTTCAGGACTGCTTCGCATGATCTATTCACAAAATTAACAGTCTTCATCAGTCAGCTGAATGAAGTCATGCTACCAGTAGTGTTGTTGTTGACAGGATGCACTCCAGTGCAGTGGTGTGGCAAATGGCCGATGGTCTTGGAGCTTGTATCCACAGAACCTCCTAAGACAACAATGCTTCCATTAACTCCTTCAGCAGCGACTACTTCATTATTACGACCATTGCCACCACTACCAGTATCAGTAATAGTCGTGGTAATAGTAGTCGTTGGGGTAATAACCGTAGTAGGTACCAAGCGGAGTTATTTTTCATTTATTATTGACTTCCATTCTGAGCCCAACCGCATCATGTGTCTAATTAAACAAATTAGTCTCAGTTGACTTTTTTTTAATCAAATAATTAGCTCTTCCGTAACCACTGTTGGACTTTTATAAGCGATATGTATTTTATAAGTGAATTAACCTCCACTGTCAACCCGCTGTCTTCCCCAGGAGAGTAGGTACGTAAAATAACAGAACAGTGACCGCTGGCGGCCATTTTGGAAAATGGCTGCTACAGCTGCCAGTGGCTAAATCTGCGACGGCTCAATATCCAGATCTGTTCATAATATAAGAGTATACATGTTTGCCAAATTGTGTGCTTTTGTCACAAAATGCACAATTCTTCTGGATGTGTAGGTTAAGCCGCCCCACTACTATTTCATGGAGTGCTTATTTCATGTGACAGCGCCGTCTGGCTCGGGCCTTGCACTTGGGCCTGCCGTTATCTGACACGGTGACCCGACGTTCAACTGTCTTATTGTTAGCGCCGGGCCATTGTTCTAGTGAGAGATGAACTTCATGGCCGCGCCGATGTTTGCACGGACTGCCATGGACACGGTGGCAACACAGTGTAACAAAACAAACACCTTAATGAAAGGTGTCAACGCGGCGTTCAATGATTAATGCCCATCGCATCGACAGTTATCTTTGTAATCTATAATTGCGCTTTGCTACATCGCGTTTTTCCGCGGCGTGATGTGAAACTTTAAATGTCACCCGGGAAAATGGCAGCGATCATGGATATTTCCAAAACAAATACATCATTATATACATCTGGTTACATACCGTTATTATGTTTGAACAATAGAATACAGCATAAGTATTTAATTAAGTGATAAATATTCATTATTTGATAATATATAAATAAAGGCTCTATATGATCAAAAAACTCCTACGTGACTAATTATGCTCAAAATTATTTGTTGTAGTATATATATCTTAGTTATGTATATATTCGGGGCCCATCCCTCCAATATATATAGTATGTAATCTATGGGTAGATAAGCATATAAAATAGATTTAACAACTGCCTAATATCTAATTTGTTCGTCACCTTTTTAATAATGCCAATATTCTTATATATTTTGTTTGATATATATTTATATATGATATTGATATATATATATAATGTAAGCGATCCAGTTCAGTGTGTTATTTATAAGTAGACAATTATTTGGTTTACAGTGTCAACTTTTATGCCGTCTATGTAAATATTATTATCCCTCTGTCTTATACTCTTTGTTTTAATAAAGGTCATTGTGTGAGATTTATGTATATTTAAAGAAAGTTTATTAATTTTAAGCCATAGGGATAATCTTTTAATTTCAGAGTTCTGAGCATTTTTCATTTCATGTATATTGTTGCCGATATCTGTTATAGTCAATTTAATTGTAAACAGTCGTTTTTTAGGTAATACTTGTAAATGTTGTGTTTAGTTCTAATGGAATGTATACGTCCCGCGGCAATCCACGGTTTATGTTTTTTTGCCCTGATAGTTTTTAATTGAATTAGTAATTATTGTACACAATTAAAATTTTATTTAAGGAATTTAGAACAACTTCCTTGAGGATCTCTGCAGGCATACATTTAATTCCAAGTTATTTGATCAAGACTCTCTTTGAATGTATTAGTAGCTTGCTCATTATATATTCTAGTATATATTACTGTATCTACCTTTATGTCATTAGTTTGTATAGTAAGTAAAAATATTGGCAAGTGGTCAGAAATAGATGTATATATTAGTCCATGCAAATGATAATTTGCAAAAGTACAGCATTGCTATATATAGTATATATAACCGTGACAGTAGTTGCTGTTATTCTAGTAGGCTTATTGATAAAGGGTATAAATGCATGTTGAAACATTGCATCCATGTAATCTTGAGTTTCCGTGTGACTACCACAATTACGTAAATTGATGTTAAAATCACCCATTATGTAACATTGTTTTTTTTACCTTGATAATTTGTATACTATTCATGACATGTTCAGTTACAGTGGTAATGTTTGCATTAGGTGGTCGATAGACAATTCCAACAATTGTTTTTTTATTATGTATCGTAGACTGAATATTGACTTCAATAAACATATATTACAAACATTCAGTTATGATACTCGTATATGATACATCAGTGTACTCAAGAAAACGATGAACATACAAAGATACACCACCTCCCTTCTTGGAAGGTCTAGTCAAATGAATACTGTTATACTCTAGTAATTCATATAAGTCAATGTTATTATTATTTAACCAAGTTTTACTTAGATCAATAACCTCGAATTTGCTGTCGATCAACGATAAGAAATCACTCAGTTTGCGAATGTTCTTTGATAAGCTTCTAATATTTAAATGCATGACTGAGAATTCTTCCTCGCTGACATGATTTCTTTATATAACTTCATTAATGTCATCCTCAAGATAATATCTAGTAGGAGCTATATTGCACATTTCAGCATTACAATTTTCATAATCATGACCATCATCTGCATATACCAGGATAGTTTTAGGTAAATGGCTCATAATACTTGTACGTTTTATGTACATACACAGCACAGAAATGCGGTACACAATAATGTTTTGTATCATTGCATACAGCATTGTCAAGCACGATTATAACATATAGTGTTGAATGACAGTTGTTAAATTGAAGAAAAATACTTAGAATACAAACATATATATATATATATATATATATATATAAATCGGTTAAACAAATCAATAAGGTATATATGAACAATCAAATGACACACGAGCCATGTGTAGATCATGAAGATGCCAATGTGCACGGTCATATATGACATTAGTGCATTTTGAAATTCCTATATAAATAAAACGTAATGTAGCAGGTCAAATGTTCACCATGTCCTCTGTTATTAACCAAAATGTTTACAGTTTTTTTTAATATCTTCCTCTTGATTGTTGGTTATTATTTTACCGTTTAAGTCTTTGGTAATAATCCTTCCGTCATATGACCAACTGTCAAGGAGCTTGTGTTGTTTCTTCATTGTCCTGCACAAGAAGAGTAGTCTCGCTCGCTTTTGTGTCAGATCTTCCGAAATGTACACGTTCGGTCGTTTAGTACGAAGTCGTTTTCTGGCTTTCATGAAGTCATCTTTCTATTGGTAGTCTTTAAACTGTATAATTATTTGACGTGAGTGATCTTTCTTTGTGGCGGATGTTCTGGTCCCAATCCTGTGAGCCCTGTTGACATTGCTGATTGTCTCATTGATCAAATCAGTGATATTTTTTTCAAGTTGCTCACCGTCTTTATTTTCAGTCATCCCTGTGATTCGCACATAGCAACATCTCTAGGCCATCAGAACAACAATATTAAGACTAGCAAAAAAGCCCGCCACCTGACGGGATACCTTGGTAGATGACAGTTGTGATAGTAATGTTTATTTAAATATTTGATAGCATACAGCAACATCACATAAACACTATGAAGCGCTCACAGTTACGCGTTCTGTGTTTAAAATTACGAAGGTGGGACAGAATACGAAGTTCATGTTCACTGATAGGCCCTTGTCGTGATATCGTAGAATTGTCAAATACGATACCATTTGCATTGCTATGCTATTGGCATGAGGGTAAACATAAGCAATACTGTGTCATGTTGCCAAACCTATGACACTGGGGCCGTTTTATCAAAGTACCTGCCGCGCGCGCGTGGTTCCTGCGATTGTTAGGTTACGTATTACATAACATTGCACGCACATTACGTTTTACCTTAAAAACAACTGATTTCCCAATAAAGGAAGAGTATCCTGACATTTATTTTGAAAATATATAAGTCTTACGTCCTATCCAAAGGGTCTGAAAAAGCTAATCTACATGCTTGCTCGAATACAAGTAGATACGTCACTAAGGCGGTCTAAAAAGGTACATCCCTAAGGGGATTATTTGTGTGATTGCACGATGTTTCAATTTCCCAACAAATCAATACGATTTATTTCATATATAATAATCCAATATATTGCCACAATGGTATAACTTTATATGTTTCAAATTACCACGCATCAAATAACAAATATATTACATGTCACGGTAAAGCGTAACACTTTAGGATACCTAAATCAATGTGTTGTCACGCAAATCACTACACTAATAAACTTTTATTTAAGCATTTGCAATCCTCGGTGTCGAAGATAATAAAGTTTCGATCGGGCACCAATCCGACCCGCAATATACAGGACATTGCAAACCAGATTAATAAAATAAACATATCTTTCACGAGCATTACTTTTTCTAAAGGCATTCTAAATCGAATACCAATACTGCTAATTATTAAAATATATCAACTGTGTGTTATTGCACGTTACATGAATGCATTGTCATCAACGATACATTAAACATATCAACTGTGTGTTAGTGCACGTTACATGACTGCATTGTCGTTAACGATGCATTAAACATATCAAATGTGTGTTAGTGCACGTTACATGAGTGCGTTATCGTCAACGATACATTAATCATGTCAACTGTGCGTTATTGCACATTACACGAGTACGTGGCCGTCCACGATACATTAAACATGTCAACTATGTGTTAGTGCACGTTTCACGAGTGCGTTGTCGTCAACGATACATTAAACATATCAACTGTGTGTTAGTGCACGTTACACGAGTGCGTTGTTGTCAACGATACATTAAACATGTCAACGGTGTGTTAGTGCACATCACACGAGTGCGTGGCCGTCAACGATACATTAAACTGTCAACTGTGTGTTATTGCACGTTACATGAGTGCGTTATCGTCAACGATACATTAAAATGTCAACTGTGTGTTATGGCACATTACACGAGTGCGTGGCCGTCAACGATACATTAAACATGTCAACTGTGTGTTAGTGCACGTTACACGAGTGCGTTGTCGTCAATGATACGTTAAACATGTCAACTGTGTGTTATTGCACGTTACACGAGTGCGTTGTCGTCAATGATACATTAAACATGTTAACTGTGTGTTAGTGCACGTTACATAAGTGCGTTATCGTCAACGATACATTAAACGTGTCAACTGTGTGTTAGTGCACGTTACACGAGTGCGTTGTCGTCAATGATATATTAAACATGTCAACTGTGTGTTATTGCACGTTACACGAGTGCGTTGTTGTCAACGATACATTAAAATTGTCAACTGTGTGTTATTGCACGTTACACGAGTGCGTTGTCGTCAATGATACATTAATCATGTCAACTGTATGTTATTGCACGTTACACGAGTGCTTTGTCGTCAACGATACATTAAACATGTCAATTGTGTGTTAGTGCACGTTACATGAGTGCGTTGTCGCCAACGATACATTAAACATGTCAACTGTGTGTTATTGCACATTACACGAGTGCGTGGCCGTCAACGATACATTATACATGTCAACTGTGTGTTAGTGCACGTTACATGAGTGCGTGGCCGTCAACGATACATTAAACGTGTCAACTGTGTGTTACTGCACGTTACACGAGTGCGTTGCCGTCAACGATACATTAAACGTGTCAACTGTGTGTTACTGCACGTTACACGAGTGCGTTGCCGTCAAAGATACGTTACATTTTCAAAATTGTCCACGGTGTTTAGACTCTCTTTACCATTAGCAAGCGTGACGTTTGTTTAATTATTGTCATATAACGCTGCATCTCCCCACGTCGCGCAACTTCACAAAAGTAAAATGTCATGTCGTGCCGTATATATATAGAATGTTGTTTAAATTTAGTGAACAAAACACATTTTCCGTATATTATATTATATATATAACGCATACTTTACCATAATCACATATAAAACAACGATAATCAACAAAAACATTAATTCAGAGTTTTCAAAAGCCTCGGAAAATGTGTTTTGTTCACTAAATTTAAACAACATTCTATGCTGCCGCATAAACATTTACCCTTTACTTAAATATTCATATATATATATATATATATATATATATATATATATATAACGCATACTTTACCATAATCTCATATAAAACAACGATAATCAACAATGCTTCAGCCTTTTCTAAATCTGAGTGTCTCTGCAAAATCTGCGTTATAGCTCTTGTTGTCAAAGAAAAAATACAGCATCTCTCACTAGCTAATGCAACTGCTGACACTGTTGTTTAGATAAATGAAACATAAAAACAGAGCGCACAAATATTATGACCGGTTATGTGGTACTCGGGCAAAGCGGCGACCCATTACATCGAATGGGTTTGTTCCCGCTCTGTCTCGCACCGCATCGGCCCAGCCAGAGTCGTCGAACTCTCTGCGTCAACGTGAAACAAACACAAATAAAGACTCCCTGGCAAGTGTTGCACACAATGAAAGGGTATTGCAAGAAACTTAGAACGTGGACGTTAGCCAATATACCGATCAGCCAAGTGAATCCCATAAGTGATGTTAACCGAATGTAAATGACGAATGTTCTGCGTTGCTCCTGTGGTCGTCGCGCTCTGCTGCTAATTGACATGGTATGCTTGAGAGCGACAACGGTTCGAACAAACAACACTATATTGGCAGTGATGACTGCGGCTACAGGAGTTACAAAGTAATACACAATGGCTCGTGGACCTACAATCCAACACATTGTCCTGTTGCCGTAGCTGAAAGGTAGTTCTGTGCTGAAATCGAGTGTCAGACACACAGCAACGAAAACAGCCGGTATGCCCCAGGCGTACACGACAAAAACACGAAGACGTGATGCATTGCGAATATCGTCAAAGGTGCACGACATATCGAATGCAAGAACGTTCAGAGAAAGGCGACCAGCCATGTGCAGTGCTGAAATGCAGCCACGACGATGCAAGCTTCACGGTACGACACAAAGGTGTCGCTCACTTGTAAAGATAGCTGGGCAAAGAATAACGCCCCGCATAGATACATTACACATTTTCCAGCTCTCGTGCGAATCTCTTCAAACATACAGTAGGAGGTCATCGTAAACGCGAGACAGGCCATAAACAAAATGTTCCCGATTAACGTGAGAAAACCTTGTACGTATGCTGTAATGTTGTTGCCTTTGTCAATTATACCACGATTTCCAGTCACATTATATAGAAGTGAGGCACATAATACGATCGCATTCGAATCCAGTCTCACAACACTTCTCTCGGAGATATTCATTTCTTGCGATGTTCCACCGTATAACACCACTGACTCGCCCATGTTTATGTATTCATCCGCCTGAACCGTGACTGTGTCACATGTGAATATATCTGGTTCACAAACTAAGACTGTCGGATTATCGACCCATCCTGCACTGGATACGTTGTATTGCCATGACATAAGAATCGGCGTTTCGGTGACGATGTATACCTGTGCTGTATTCAACACCATAAATGTTGATGGAAAAGTGTTGGTAAATTGTTTGTCACTCGGGAAGATTAACTCGCGCCGAATCGTTGGTGATCCATTTAAACAGATACCAGATTCAAAGTGAGCGTCTTGGTTGAAAACAAAAATGTCTATTTGATTCAAATTATAGAAGGACGAAAACTCAACATGACTGTAGTATTTTGCGGCAAACAGTTGTACCATAAATAAGATATTGCCTAAATATCTTGACCGTGCTTCCATTATCCAACACATAGATGTATTGAAGAAGACTTTGCCCCAATTAGTCCACAATGTAAAGGCGTTGCATGGCAAGTATGGAATATGTTTAGTGTATTTCACATCGACGTCAATACCAATTTCTTTTATGATACGATCGACCTGTCCGTATGTCATATTCTTGGTTGCTATGACAACGTATGTTCTAACGTCACGGTTCGTTAACATTTGTGGCACAGTCACATTCAATCTCACGCAATGTTTGTCTCGCAGATGTACGTGACCAGGAGGACACGTGTGTGGGACGCATACTCCAGTCATGTAGTCGAACACACCGTTGTTGCTGCAATGAATACGTATGTTAGTCGGTTGGTGAGGGTAGACCATCATCCTAGTAAAGGACGGAAGAGGATAATTCCCAGGTAAGGAGATGTAGGTCATAGCACTTGGTTGTGTTATGCCGCTACACATGGTGCAGTGCGGATTATTGTATGCGTTCATCAAAGGCGACTGGTATATTTCTGCTCGGTACTTCTGACAAGTGTTTCGTAAATAATCTAAGTCAAACCGCGGATCTGTTAAGTTGGCGTTGCACACACTAATTTCATTCCTGCAAGTGTAACGCTGACCGTCTCCTGGAAAAAAAAAATATGACAAATTGTATTTAATTTTGCATTTTGAAATTGCTTGATCAAATCGGGAATATGGGGCATATGGGCGCCAATGACCGGAAGCCAGTCTAGTTGTGTTCGCGCAGTTAAAGGTTACACCAGCTGTTATCATATTATAGAAATTATCGCCTGGATTATTGCAAATTGTACAGTACTTGTTGCGATAGATGACACCACAAAACATAACCGGAAGACCTGTGGTAAGCGTTTTGTTCATCAACGATGGTCCTTCGCAGAGGTCAACTATCAAGATTTAACAAGATTTAACAAGATTGCCATCCAGAGAATTAACTCTTGATGGCAGGTGGACAAGGAAGCCCTTTGGCTTATCGAGAGTCCAACCCTTTTATCTACATATATCCAGCCCTTCTGAGGTATGTGTCGATTTTATTTTTAAACATATTCACACTACTAGCACCCACACAATCATCAGATAATCTGTTCCATTCATTCACAGTCCTTTGTGAAAATGAGAACTTTCTCACGTCTAATCTACACTGCTCCTTTACTAATGTAACTTCATTTCCTCTAGTCTTTCGATCTTTCTTAACTGAAAAAAACATATTTCTATCAATATTTTTATAACCATTCAATATTTTAAACACATCTATCTGATCTCCTCTCAATCTCCTGGTCTCTAGTGTTGTTAAACCACATTCTTTTAGGCGTTTTTCATAACTAAGCTCCCTCAGTTTTGGTATCATTTTAGTCGCTCTCCTCTGTACTCTTTCTAGCATATCTATGTCCTTCTTGCGGTATGGCCTCCACGCTTGTATACAATATTCTAAATGAGGCCTAACTATTGTTTTGTACAGCGTATTATTAGTTCTTTTTCTTTATATGCTATATTTCGCCTAATCAATCCAAGGATTTGATTTCCCTTTGAAGCTGCAATTCCACACTGCTCTGAAACCTTCATGTCAGCACTAATTGTCAGCCCTAAGTATTTTTCTTTTACAGTAGTACTTAGTACAGTTCCCCCCATTGTATATTCTACATATTCGTTCCCATGTCCTGTGTGAAGGCATTTACATTTCCCAAAATTGAACAACATTTGCCACTTTTCAGACCATTTGATCAACCTGTCAAGATCATCTTGTAAATGCTGTCTATCACCATCACTTTCAATCCATCTGCAAATTTCAACACCTTGCTAGCTATATCATCGTCCAAATCGTTTATATATATTAAGAATAATATAGGTCCCAGTACTGATCCCTGTGGAACCCCACTCAAAACTGATTTCCAGTTTGAAGCCTCCCCATCAACAACTACCCGTTATCTTCTGTCAATCAGCCATTTTTCTATCCAGTTAATTATACCATTTCCTATGCCATGGGCTTTTAGTTTAAGCAGTAATCTCTGATGTGGCACTTTGTCGAAAGCTTTTGGAAAATCTAAGTAGATGATATCTACTGGTGATCCATCATCTACCCACTTAGTGATATCTTCCAAAAAACATAACATATTTGTTAAGCATGACCTCGCTTTTAGAAACCCATGTTGAGATGGGTTTATCAAGTTATGTTTATCAAGAAAATCCACCATGTGATCTTTAATTAGTCTTTCTAATAATTTACAAATCACCGATGTTAAACTAACTGGTCTATAATTATTTGACTTGTTTCTCGAACCTTTTTTTAAATAACGGTATAATGTTTGCTTCTTTCCATTCTAAAGGAACCACTCCCTCTTCTAATGACAAGTTGAAAACTGTTACAAGCGGTATGCTAATTTGTTCTACAATTTCCACTAGCAGTTTGGGTGGAATACCATCCACTCCAGGTGATTTATTTTCCTTCATAGCCCTAATTTTCTTAGCTACCATTTCTGGGGTTACAATTAACTGTCTTAAATAGTCTGATTCTGCCCCCTTGAACTTAGCCTCTGGTAATGACAGTGAACTAGTGTCTTCTCTGGTAAACACTGAACTAAAATACTCATTTAGGTCTTCAGCCATTAAGAATCCTTCTGATATTATATTTCCAGCACTATCTTCTAGAGGACCGACCTTATCCTGAACTTTCTGTTTGCTTCGAACATACGCATAAAAACTCTTGCTGTCATGTTTTATATTACAAGCTAATCTATGTTCATAGCTTCTCTTTGAATTTCTAATTTCAGCTGTAGCTTGGTTTAGTGCTTCTTTATAAATGTTGTAGTCTTCGTCATTGCCAGTACGTCTATATGACTTCCACATCATTTGTTTATACTTAATTTTTCTAATGGCTTCTTTCGATAAATATTTCTTTCTGGTCCGTTTCCCTTGTTTTTTTAAGGGAACAAATTTATCTACGATGCCCTCTATTTCATTCTTTAAGATATTCCAGCATTCTGTTGCTGTCTTATTCTTCAGTGTATTATTCCAGTCTATCTTTGCTAAATATTTCCTCATTTCCTTATATCTTCCTTTGTGGAAATTTCTCCTGAACTGCTTTTTATTATTTCTTTCTGATTTTACTTTGATAGTAAAATGTATCTGGTTGTGATCACTACTTCCCAGAGGCTCACATAATTTAACATTGTCAACTAATTCATTCTGCGAGGACAAAACTAAGTGTAACACATTCTCTCCCCTGATTGGTTCTAGCACATGTTGAGAAAGGAAACTATCTTGTACTAAAACTAAAAACTTGTGGTCCTCACTACCCATTCTCTGTAGAGATTTCCATTTTATATGCCCATAGTTAAAATCTCCCATAATAACACAGTGCCGTTTGCTCACTTCCCTTATAGCGTTTTGTATTTTTTCATTCTCTTCTATGCTTATGTTTGGACTTCGATAAACTAATCCAACCGTTAACGTTGAGTTTCCTGTAACTATGTTACACCAAACAGCTTCTTCGCAATCTGCTTCTCTGTCTAATTTTATTTCATAAGCCTGAATAGATTCTTTAATATATAAAATAACTCCACCTCCCCTTCTTCCTATTCTATCTTTCCTAAACATTACATATCCTGTCAGTCCCAATTCGGCATCTGATATATCGGTGGTTGCCCATGATTCGGTTATACCTATTATGTGAGGGTCAATATCTTCTACCATAATGTTTAGTTCATTTCTTTTGTTTACTATACTCCTTGCATTTAAACAAACACATTTATACCCAGCTTCAGAACAGTTTTCCAGACTGTTCTTTGCTGAATTATTTTTGCTGCCTTTATCTATGCCTCCAGTTTCAGGCTTCTCTGCGAGTCCCCCTTGCGAATTTAGTTTAAATAGATGCAACCTGTCCCACTGTCAACAGATCGCAGCAGATTCTCTGAGAATACTGCTGCCCCATTTCCACTTAGATGGAGGCCATCTCTCATGTACATATCTTCTCTCCCAACAAAGTACACCCATAAATCTATGAATCCCACGCCATCTTCCTCACACATCTGCTCAACTAGTGCGTTGATCGCCATCCTCTTACATTTTCTGTATCTTGCCCCCCTTCCTCCCATTACTGGCAAAATTCCTGAGAGAATAACCTGTTCCACTCTTGTCTTCTTTAGCTTCCTCACTAGATGTCTGTACTTCTGAACTATACCAGTTGTTCCCTCCTTGTCTGCATTGTTTGTCCCAACGTGTACTAGTATAGACCCTCCCTTGCCATGCCCCAATACCTTCTCTACCCTTTCGGTCACATGCTCTATCCTAGCCCCCGGTAGACATACAACAACGTCCTTCCCCTCGCATATAGTCTTGTCTGTTTTTCTCAGAATTGAATCGCCCATAAACACTCTCTCTTTTCTCCTTGCCCCCTCAATCACTGCCTCGGAGTAGCTCCTCCGGTTTGCATATGTCTGGTTGTTGTCTTTTCCTCTTGTCGTCTTCTCTCCTGTCACATTCTCTTCCATTCCCTTCTTTCCTGTCGCGTTTTCTCTTGTCCCCTTTCCTCCTGTCATCTTCTCTTCTAGCACATTTACTCTCACTTCCTTTCGTCCCTTCTTCTTTCCTCCCATCACATTTTCTTCTCTCCTCTCCCGTCCCTTTTCCCCGGCTACCTCCTTCACTACGGTCACTTTCTCCTCTGTCACCTTCACGCCTGTCATGTTTTCTGTTTTTTGCTGACCACTCTGTCTTCTTCCATCAGTCTTCTGTCTCACAGTCTTACCAACTGCCTCTGTGGTATCTACCTCTTCACCACCTGTATCGCAGTCTGACTACCTGCTGATCTATCCCCACTGGCCCGGTTTCTTTTCCTCTGCCGAACACTTTTCCTCCGTCCCTCTGTTTTCTCAATGTCTTGTTCCTTCACACCGGTCACCTTCCTTTCTCTCAGTCTCCTTTCTTCAGTCTCCGTGTCACAACTCTGCTCCTTCTGTGTTGTAGAATTCTCAACTCTCTCCGCGTCATCCCTCTCTGCTCCATCTAATTCTATGTTGAGTCTCGCCTCCATCTCTTTCACTATATCCGTCAACTTACACACCTCCTTCATCAGACATTCCACCCTCAAACACCCCATACACCGAAAAGTGAATCCGTCATCTTTGGTCTCTGCCCATGATTTTGGACAGCCAGACAACGCAAAATCCACCCAGCTCTGGCAGTCGTTGCAAACTAGGTGTCGTTTTGCCCTGAGTTGCCGCTTGCAAGGTGCCATATCAGAATTTATTTATGTTCAAAGTAGTTTTATGTAGTCTTTGAAAAGACTTTTTTGTGTACAATTTACACCAGATTGTTTAGGTTATAGTTAGTTATATTTGTTAACACACAGTGACACACCGTGCCTTACCTAGTTACGATGTCGATGACAATGTATTCAAGTTAGGCTTAGATACAAGGTATCAGTGGATCAGTGGTCGTCATTCCTTCGCAAGACGGCACAACCATTAGTGTGTCTGCATTTTCATGTGGAATTGCAACGCATTTGGCTGCACGTTGTTTTCGTCTTCGCAAAACATCTGCATAGTTGTCGCGCGTTACCTTTGGACCAGAGAAACAAAACGCTTCATAATCACTGCAACAATCGCCAAGGTGTATACAGGCTCTGTCACAGTATCCCCCGCTCTCAATATCGCCAATAAATCCACAACTATTTTTGCAAAACGTTTTGCTTTATAGTTTGTCGTAGAATACCCCTTCAAGTTCCTTCATCGCTGAATGATTATGTGTTATATTTATAGTTGAAATGTTCCCGTTGTCAGTACATTCATTGCAAATATATGTCATATTATTGTCATCGTAGTCTGTTTGCAAGGCCGACAGTGTATTCGTCATGGGGATGTTGGATGTGGGTTTGCCCCGTTCCATGCGTACATCCTCGTAATTTTTACTGGCTTCCTTCCTAGTACTGAGTGAAGGAGTTGTTATATAATGGAATAGCATTGCCCCTGATGTGCTATTGTCAGCGACTGGAAAGAGAAAGCCGTGATTCAATATAAATAATTGTGCAATATAATATTTTGATGATCTAAAATGTATGTGTGCATATGTGTGTGTGTGTGTGTGTGTGTGTGTGTGTGTGTGTGTGTGTGTGCGTGTGTGTGTGTACATGTTTGCCTTCATACAGGAAATATAAATTATACGTACATATATGTACATGGAAGCATGCATGCATACGTGCCTGCATTAAATATACACATTTTACAATGTCTTTATTAGTACATCTAAGAAACAAATGATGCTGGTATTCTAATTGTATTCCATGTCTCTAACAAATCCTTCGGAACAATAACCTTAGATAACTTATATATATTAAGAACAATTTACATACCCAATCCATCAGTTCAGTTACACTAGTCACAATTCCACGACAGAAGTGTCATTGGCAAAAGTATGGGCGGGCACTAACTGCGAGGTTCACTGTGACCGAGACAGTAGCAATACCAAAACTGCTAAACAAAGCATATGCAAATATATACGATAAATTATGTTGTGCTAGTTCTGGGGTTCTGCTATTGATTGATTTGTTTTTCATTATAGATCAGTTCATGTGCGATACCTGAAAACATTCGCAGTCTGGTTGTTCAAATCGCTTAGTTAACGAGGTTGCTCTAGTTGGTACTGTTGACAATGCTTTGGTTTGCTCTGCCCTCAGTTTTATTCCAAAACTCTTTCTAACTGTCAGGTGAATGTAATATAGTACAATTTTTTTCTCTTATCAGTACAATATTGTCCACAAAACTGTTGTGTTGAAAAGTCATTACATATTTGTACAAATGGTGGTGATATAATTTGGAGGGTCTCTTGCAAGATGTTCCCGTGAAGTAGATGTGGCCATTAGCATGTGTCCACACTTGACGAACGAATACAGGTCTGGTTGTTCAGAACAGCGGTTTGTTTGCCAAGTCATTTTGCGTGGGTCGCCGGCAATTATATTAATCAATATTATGTAATGTACACGTGACGTTGTTGCAGAAATAAATAAAATTAATTCATATAGATATATATATATATATACATATATATATATATGTATATATATATATATATTTATATATGAATTAATTTTATGTATTTCAACAACAAAAACATCACATGTACAATACATAATATGTATTAATATAATTTGTTGAAAAAGGTTAAGAAGTGCAATACTTACATATAATGTTTACCTTTTGCTTTGACTAGCTTATGAATACATAATATTACTGGAAAATATGCAACATAAAAAATCAAATACCGAAAACCACACATGGAGTTGCTCCAAACCGCTATTTACCATAGGAACAAGTTCATTTAGGTCACTATCACATAATAATAGATTTGTTTCATCAGCAAATAGAATAAACGTAAACACATTTGATACTTTACAAATGTCATTAATGTACATGACTAAGAAGTTTGGTCCCAATATCGAACACTGTGGAACACCACAATATACATTTAGTGTTTCTGAATCACAAGTATTAAAACTAACAAATGGTTTCTTCTTTCTAAATAACTCAGTATCCATTTTTTTGCAACACCATGCACACCATAGAAATGTAATTTGTTGGCCAGTATATCATGATCAACAGTACCAAAGCCTTTTGTTAAGTCAATAGATACTCCAATAGCATACTTGTTATTATATATTGCAGTTGTAATATCTTCTGCCAACTCTAAAAGAGCCTGAGTTGTTGACATTCTAGATCTAAAACGATATTGACTTGGACTGATTATACCACACTTACTGAGGAATAGATCCATTCTTTCATTATATAATTTTTCAAGAATTTTACAGAATTGTGGTAACAATGACATTGGCCTATAGTTTGTAAACACATTCTTTTCACCACATTTAAACAGTGGAATAACATTTGCTATTTTCATCATGCTTGGAAATACTCCCGTTTGAAGAGATGCATTGCAAATGTGAGCAAATGGCTTAACTATTTTAGTAATTACTCTTTTAATTATGGTCATGCTAATATCGCTATTATCAGTTGACCTTTTACTTTTTACACTCTAGTACTGTTCTAGTAATGTATTGGTTATCAACATGATTTAGAAACATGGTACGTTCAACTTCCCCTTTGAAGTAATCATACATAGATGCACCATTCTCCCGTAAGGATATATGTTTAACTAAGTTGGGTCCAACATTTGTAAATAAATTAGTAAATCCATTTGCAATATCTTCCATTTTTGATATACGTTTGCTATGTTTTATAATGTATTCTGGGCATGTTGCCTGATTGGGGCGTTTGTTGATTACATTATTTAATATTTTCCAGGTTTTTTTCACATTTGATTTCTGTTTTTCTAGTAATGTGCTGTAGTAGTTTTTGTCAGTAAATCGTAATATAGATGTTTGTTTGTTTTTGTAAGATTTATATTTTTGTTCTGCTACCACATATCTGGGTACGATAAAAGCTTTATATAATTTATTATTCTTCACACAGGCACGTTTTAAACCATTGGTGAACCAAGTATTTTTGTTAGTGTAACTTTTCCTGGAAACTCTTTTTACTGGACAATATATTTATAAATATGTTTAGAAAAAACCATAAGCTTGATTCACATGTTTTGTGTTTAGAACAGTGTCCCAAGATTGCTGACGTCTGGTTATATTATATTCATAAAGTGCAAAAATTGGTAAGTGGTCACCAATATCATTGAACATGATACCAGAAGTAAAATTGTGGTGCAATTCATTGGTGAATATAATGTCCATCAATGTAGTTGAGCTATCAGTGATTCTAGTAGGCTTGTCAATTAATGGGTGAAGACCCAAACTATACATTGTGTCTAGAACATGTTTTAGTGCCGTTATGTATATCATGTTTTATGAAATCTATATTAAAATCACCAAACATAAATACTGTTTTGTTACATTTAGCATCACTTAAAATATGTTGTATGTTTTCGCAAAATACATCTACGTTCGACCCTGTGTTAAATGATTCTTTAAGGTTAATTCTACAGTAACACTTTCAAGGATATTACGTACTGTAAATGATTCAGTTTCCACCATTTTATATAAGTTAATATATTATATATCATGATTTATATAGATTATAATAATAATATATATATATATACATATATATATATATATATATATATTGAATATATATTGTAACTGCACATGTCATTTGGTGCAAACCTGTCATCTCGCATGCATCTGGTGTGGACAATTCATATTCTGTCTGAATCACTACATACCAAAATCTTCAAAGTACAGTTTCACAGACAAATACCTCTAGTCAACTAGTCCAGGAACACCATGTCTTTTGTTTGATTGTCAGCCTCCTTATTATGTCCAATATGAAGTAAGTTAATGTAATGGTTTAGTTTCCAGATGTGTTAAGTAATACTTCATAAAATGCGGTATATCTACTGCTTTTCTTGATGTGATGGCGGTAGATGAGGTTCTTGCGCTATGAATCTAGTCCTGTGGGGATACGTGCGGAGTAGGGAACCGCTCCATGACCGGATATTATGTATATTTTAGGGTATATTTACTTATTTTGTGGCAGTTTCCATGTGAATTGTTGACTAGGCTGTAACATGTTTTTGAAAATGAATAAATCCTGTTTGAGTAATTAAATATCGGCAAGGTGGCATATTTCGGCATTGAAGCTGTAGCCCGACTGGGTCGGGAGATTATCCCAAAATGAAGTAAAGGTATAATGTATACCGCCAAAGCAATATACTTGGCACATCATAATAATTTCATAGGAGTGTCTACTTTCTATATCGATAATGAACGGCGTTGAGTTGGTGACTGCTAGATGTCCAGCAAGCAACGTTAATAAATGTTCTCATTTATAATATATTCATGTTATGTGTTTATTGATTTTATAAATATGTTTAATATCAAGTTATCGTTTGAAGCATTGGGTCGCCAAGCAAGTCGCGATACCGGAATTTGGGTTGCAGCCAGAAAGGCTAAGAACCGCTGGTTCCGAAGTACTGCACGTCTTATGTTGGCTTACAATGACTGTATGACTTGTACCAGATAATCATCGACGTTGTAGTTTCTCACGACGTTCCGCTGTCCTTCATGCCGGATACGGTGTAATGTGTTTTTAAATCAATGAAGTTGTGGAGTTGGTCTGTGCTGTGGTTGAGATGTGTTTTTATATGGTCAATCTTACATTGAAGATCTGCTAAGTAATGTTTCGCCACGCTTTGCAACCTACCTCTTCTTCCGATGCTATTACTTTTGCTTCTGTGTCGAACCTGTTTAAGAAATATCATGGCATTACGTTGCTTGGAGATCTCACGACGATTGTGCCAAGTAAGGAATCGTCAAAATAGTGTCGTAGTGATGTGATCTAGTGGACATTTTAAGACATACACACCCGTCCAACCACCGATATGGCCTGGTGTCCTCACCCATGTACCAACGTTTTTACTCACCCATCTCTTTCTGTGAACATGTGTATCTACGACCTACACTTGAATGAATTATGTTAATCTGTTCAAGTTGTTTTGCTTCAATATTATTATAGTTTCTTGGGTACGTTCGGTCCGCCTCTAGTATGACAGATTTGTTTGGTGGCATAATACGCCACCGGTACTTACTGTTGTTCAGTGTAGATGAGCGAGAACCTTGAGCAGCGTACTCAGTGGTTGATGAGTCTGGGCCTCGGGCAGCGTACTCGGCGTCAGAAGAGACAGGGCCTTTGCCATCGTACACGCCGGTTGATGAACCTGGACCTTGGGCAGCAGGCTCGGCGGTTGATGAGCCCAGGCCATGGTCACCATACTCGGCTGAGGATGAGCCAGGGCCTTGGGTAGCGTACTCGGCGGTGGATGAGCCAGGGCCTTTCTCATCGCATGACGAGCAGGTGCCTTATTGTGCGTATACGGGGCGACCAACAGATAGAGCAGCAATATTTTGCCGGCTGGCAGCAAACTGCGGGAAAGCAATCAAACCTGGTTAATATATAACACACTAGGCACCGTTCTACACACGGGAGCCGCGCCCACAAACCGTTATAATATTACAATTACTTTAAAGTGGTGCGTTAAGTAATAACCAGAACCAGCGTCTGCACGAAGTAAAGTTGCTGGCTTTGGTGACACATAGCACAAGCTGTGACCTCAGCTATTCTAGCGTGATTTTCAGTACTAGGGCGATCACAGAACGCCTGAAATGAATTAACATTACACATTTCAACATTATCAACTGGTAGAGAATCAATAATTGCAGAGGAGCGGGTTGCCCTGTTGCTGATAAAATCGCAATAAAAACGCGCTGTTTCAACAGTTTGTGGGCTTGGCTGATATCTCTCGGATGGTGCCTATTGTTGTTGTTTTAAATTACAGATCGCTGGTATAGGTCATTACGGGAATATTGCTGCAGGGAACGAATGGCTTTTATATTAAAGACAAATTAACTACTTTATTTCTGAATGCACACTGTACTCTATATTTTAACTTTGTAAACGTGCGGTGCGTGCGATCAATCATCATTATTCACCCAATCTATTGGACTGACTCTCGTTCTGAGATCCTACGCTATACATACGTTTTAGAACGTCAAGTGGATAACGCCTCTGCATTAAAAGCAATAATAAATAAATACATTCCGTTACATAAGTATTTATTAGTTAAACTAAACAATGCCACTGTTAGACTTCTTAGTTGTTGAGGTATTAAGACAACTGCTTTTTTAATGTTGTGGGGATTTACTGATAATTACTACTTTTGTCACATGGCAAGTGTGGCTTAAAGTGTCGCCTAAATCAATTGAGCAACGTGTAGTTTTGGCGTCCTTCAACCAAGTTACTGATTAATATAATAGTTCTTATTTCTTCACTTCTGCAGCCAACATAAATTCAATGAAACTTGCATTTCAACAGTTATACTTCTGCGTTCAAACTACGCGGTCTCGATGCGATGAGTATTCACGCAGTGGTGGTTGGCAGTAGACAGCGTAGCTGCACTCACAAACATATTATAATTACAATTTCGATAATCATATTTGAACAAGGGAAAGCAACCTTATTTCACCAAAATGTAGGCGATCGTAGTAGGCGTTTATGTAGCAACCATTACTCGTTGTGATATTTTAAATAATCAAGTGTAGACTTACAAGAAAGGGGTGCCATTTACATTATAAGCGGACATAATTTAACCAACCATATAGGTTAGTCGTAGTGGTAACGCATCCGCCTTCCTTGTCAGCGGTATCGCCGACTTACTTCGTACATAAATAGTTATGGTAATACAAATGTAACTATACAGTGTAATAGCTACACATTTTAAGAACACTTGCTTATACATAAAGTTCAGTTATAAATTGCATGTATGCATGGTTGACGACTTCAAAAAGACCTACGACTTGCTTGTTTTCATCTGGAACGATGCAGTGTGGCGCAATAACAGTGCATTACACATTTGTTTATTGGACTCCACATGCTTAGCATAGGCTTATGCATGAATAAGCGTACCTATATACCATATCGTAACACATGTCTAGCTAATGTTTGTTAAGCCCACATAGATAGTTATATAGGCCTACGATGTATATTAACCTAAACTAATTTATTTATTTATTTTGTAAACGTTGTTGAGTCGTTGGTTGCATTATGTCTATGTTGGCTATGTTGCAATGCTGGCATATCACTTTTTTTGTACAACTGCGATAATAAATATCTTTAAACAGAAACGTAAGCATTGTATTTGGATGTTTATATAAAATGAACATTTATGGCCTATTTACGATGCCCATTGGACTAGATGCAGACAGTTGACTCAAAAACACTGTTACTGAAAAACATTATTATTGACCAAAGTGAGCTGACCAGCTGTCAATCAGTGTCAGCTGTGGCGTTTGTTTTTTGCAATCTGCTCTCGCCGTTCAAATGTAATTAAACAATGACCAACGTTTATAACCATTTTACATTTAAACTATCCTGATAAAGCAACAAGACTCGAAACACAATTTTTGGTTTGCTTAGCCTAATCATAAGAGCCGGTATTATTGCATTGGAGTTCGCGTTTGCCGTTCTTGCGTCCTAAATTCTACCTTCCAGCGATTATCGATTGCGATAAAGGTTAAATTGTTCCCTTAACACATTTATACATATATCTATATATTTCGTAAATGCATTTTACTGTTAGTAACACACATAAAATCACTACTTATGAGAAAACAATTACCTGCCGGACTCGATCGTAAAACCGCTCAATGTGCGCTTAACTAATGGTGTTTTATTAGACGTCGACGCGCTGTTTACTTCAACTGTGATGTCGGGTACAGGTTTGGCGTACGGTCGCAGCGCTTAATTGCATTGGTTAAATGTCTCTTTTTACTACGGCAATCATCGTTTATACCGGCCGTCAGCAACAGACAATTAGCCAGTGCAATATCTGTCTACACGCCGTCAGCGACAGACAAGTTACGAGTATAATAAAATGTATGACTAAGTTTTAATTTTACCCCTTATGTGGATTAAATTAGGAAACACATATGACTGTCTCTTTACATTGGGCAACGGCGGTAACTCAGCTAGTATCAAATAATATAGCCTGCGTGTGTGGAGGGTAGATTACTTTTATGTTTGGCCAAAGTAGTTTTGCAGAAGAGGTAGTTGCAACTTCTCCGCTAGAAAATATTGTCTTCCTGTTTCATTGGTGCGTTCGACAGTGTCCAATAAAAATAACTACGTGATTGCCAGATGTTCAATGTACAGGTGTTCTCGCTACAAAGTCATCATATCATGACCGAGAAAAGCCATCGTGTTTTGTAGGGAAATTCGCAACGCCGCGGGGCGATGTATGATGACACGAGGCGATGGGGCGATGCGATGAACGATGCGATATGCGGTGGGTGATGCGCGATGCCATGGACGATGTAAAATTGGCAGCAACGCGCATCGCATCGCGCATCGCATGGCGCACTGCATGGCGCATCGTCCGTCGCATCGCGTCAAGCATTGCGTATCGCTCATAGCATCGCCTAACGCATCGCGTCATCGCCCCTCGGCGTTGCGAATTTCTATGCAGAAATGTAATGGGCCTTCTCGGCCATCATGGCATCAGTTGTGTTGTTTTAGCGCCCTAAAGTGATTTGTAAACCGTATGGCTGTGAAGCGCCCTCTAGTAAATAATATGTATAACTGGAGCACTGTGTGGCGCCCTATAGCGGATAACATTCATAACGTACCCCTAAATACTCCCAAGGAACTCAAATCGAAGAATTAATAGTAGACGGAACAGCAGATCATAGTACAATCATCATCGATGTATCCATTTGCCTAAACGCAAACATCTACCGAAACGTAATGTCTTCAGTAGAAACAAAGCTGACAACATTAATATTAAGAAATCTCATGATAACTTTACACGTGACTACTTTTCTATAAAATAAAACATGACAGTCAATGATAAATGGAATTTTTTTTCCGCGAAAAGCAACGATATTATGAACCAATATGTACCAAACCGTCTCACTTTTTTAAGACATAATTTTCCTTGGTTCAGGAAAGATTTAAAGAAAACGTGCAAAAGAAAGAAACGACTCTACAACAAAGCAAAACAACTAGAAATCCAGAAGACTGGCATGAGTTATGTTACGTCAGGAGAAACGTGCACAAACATCTTTGCTCTGCCATACTGTCCTACGTAAGCCAATTTCTCACACCTACCGTAATGGAAAAATCAAAATCATTCTGGAGTTTCATTTTTAAATGACGACAGTATAACCAGGGTATTGGGGACCTGAACATTGCATGAAACATCATTAGTGGTGACACACACAAAGCAGAAGCCTTAAATAACCAGTTCAAAAGTGTCTTTCCAAACGAACGAAGTTCCGCACTACCAGATATGGCCAGAAGTCCACATGGAGAAATTCCGAAACTACCAATTTCAGTTATAGGATATTTGACAAACTTTCCAAAATTAACACCTATCAATTCACAAGGATCAGATGGCATTCCGCCATGGTTCCTAAACAGATATGCCTCAAATCTAACACCAATATTTCATGATATTTTCCAATCATCAGTTGACTCTGGTCAAGTCCCCAATGCTTGGAAAGAAGCCAATGTAGCAGCTATTCTTAAGAAACGAAGCTGGGCAGAAACATCCACCTACAAACCAATATCTTTGACATATGTGGTCTCAAAACGTCTTGAACACAACATACACAACCACATCATGAAACATCTTGAACAGCATTACATTCTGATTGACCGTGGCAAAAGATCAGCAGAATCTCAATTAATTCAAACAATTCACGACACAATCAAATCCCTTGCTGCTTGCAATAAATGGATCAACTTTAACACCAACTCGAGTTACTTCTGGGGTATCACAGGGAACAATACTGGGTCCACTACTTTTCCTACTTTATACACATAACATGCCCGACAATCATTCTTTAAGTGTTCGCTTTTTCGCTGATGATGGCCTCTTATATTCACCCGATTAAAACCGATTCACCGATTAAAACAAACAATGACACATCTCTCCTCAAAAACGATCTGCTCAAACTTGAGGAATGACAGGACACTTGGCTTATGGATTCAACGCTAGTCGATGCTTTACAATGACCCTAGCCACAAGAAAACCTACTCCAAATAATATCTACACCTTCTGGCGGACAACAAATTAATTTTGTTGAATCACACTGTTATCTTGGCTTACTAATATAATATACACTAAACTGGACAGTACAATGCAACTCAGTCACAAACAAAGCACAACAGGTACTGGGAATTATAATAATAATAATATATTTTATTTGGTATAGCGCCACATCCAGTATTGTTCGTGTCGTTCGTGAATTATCAGGAGAAATTGTAATAATTGCCAAACCCACTTCAAGTCGTGGCTTATAGAACCCTTCTCCGTACAATACTTGAATACACTTCGTCATCATGGGATCCACATTCCCTAAAGAATATCAAAGCTATACAAAAAACTCAAAGAAAAGTCGCGACATTTTGTAAGCACAACTACCACAGAGAACCAGGAATAATAACTCAACTCCTTAAAGACCTCCAGTGGGACACCCTCCGAACAAGAAGAAAAAATCAAAATACTAAGCATATTATATAACATGGAACACAACCTTATAGATATCCCACTTGAACATTATATCAAACGCAATTCAGATGCTCACGCAAACAGAACACGATAATCACTTCCGGCAAATCAAGCTTTCAACAAACATATTTGGAAATAGTTTTTTTCTTCAAAATCACAATAAAAGACTGGAATTCTCAAACTCCAAGCATTATATCTTCTAAATCACTTGATTAATGTTAACAAGATTTAATACGAATGCCACCCAGATAATTAATTGTAGATGACAGGTTGGCAATGAAGCATTTTGGCTTGTGGAGAGTCCAACACTTTTTATCTACGTGTATCCCGCCCTTCTAAGGTAAGTGTAAATTTTTTTTTAAACATATTCACGGTTCTAGCTCCCCCACAGTCAGAAGATAAGGCCTTTCCAATTCATATACAGTCATTTGTGAAAATGAAAACGTTCTTATATCAAATATACACTGATCCTTTGTTAATATAACTTCATGTCCTCTAGTTCTTCTATCTTTCTTAACTGAGAAAAAAATATTTCTATCAATATTTTCATAAGCATTCAATATTCGAAATATTTCTATCTGATCTCCTCTTAATCGCCTGGTCTCTAGTGTTGTTAAATCAAATTCCTTAGTCCTTCGTAACTAAGATCCCTAAGTTTTGGCATCATTATAACCGCTCTTCTCTGACTCTTTCTAGCATATCTATGTCCTTGCGATATGGTCTCCACGCTTGTACAAAATATTCTAAATGAGGCCTAACTATTGTTTTGTACAGCTGTACTATTAGATCTTTTCCTTATGCAGCATATATATCGGCTAAATAATCAAGTGTTTGACTTCGCGTTGAAGCTACATTTCCGCACTGTTCTGAAACCTTTTATGTTATCGCTAATGGTTAAGTCCGTTTATTTTACAGTAGTACTTAGTACAGTACCCCCGTTGTATACTGTACATATCCATTCCCATGTCCTGTATGGAGGCATTTACATTTCCCAAAATTGAACAGCATTTGCTACTTTTCAGACCATTTGATCAACCTTTCAAGATCATCTTGTAAATGCTGTCTATCTCCATCATTTTTAATCCTTCTAAACACGATTGTATCATCCGCAAATTTCAACATCTTGTTTGCTATACCATCGTCCAAATCGTTGATCTATGTAAAGAGTAATATAGGCCCCAGATTCCTGTGGTACCCCACACAAAACAGATTTTCAGTTTGAAGCCTCCCCGTCAACTACTACCTGTTGTCTTCTGTCAATCAGCCACTTTTCTATCTAGTAAATTATATCATTTCTTATGCCATGAGTCTTTAGCTTAAGCAGTAATGTTTGATGTGGCACTTTGGCGAAAGCTTTCTCAAAAACATCTAAGTGAATGATATGTACCTGTGATCCCTCGTATACCCGCTTAGTGATATATTCCAAAAAAACATAACATATTTGTGTTGAGATGGGTTTATCAAGTTATGTTTAAGAAGAAATTCCACCATGTTATCTTTGATTAGTCTTTCTAATAATTTGCAAATCACCGTTATTAAACTCCTGGTCTGTAGTTCTCTGACTTGTTTCTCGAACCTTTTTAAATAACGGTACAGTGTTTGCTCCTTTCCATTCTAAAGGAACCACTCCGTCTTACAATGACAAGTTGAAAACTGTTGCAAGCGGTTCTGCACTTTCCAATAGTAGTTTGGGCGGAATATCATCCACTGCAGGTGATTATTATCCTACATAGCCCTTATTTTCTTAGCTACCACTTCCGGGGTTACAATTAACTGTCCTAAATAGTCTGAATCTGCCCTCTTGAACTTAGCCTCTGGTACTTGAGGTGAACTAATATCTTCCCTCGTAAACAACGAACTAAAATACTTATTCAGGTCTTCTGCCGTTAAGAATCCCTCTGATATTATATCTCCAGCACTATCTTTCAGAGGACTGAACTTATCCTGAACGTTCTGTTTGCACCGAACATATGCATAACAACTCTTGGTGTCATATTTAATACTACAAGCTAATTTTTGTTCATAGCTTCACTTTCAATTTCTAATTTCAGGTGTAGCTTGGCTAAGTGCATCTTTATAATTTTGTTGTAGTCTTTATAATTTCCAATACGTCTATATGACTTCCACGTAAATTCTTTGTACATAATCTTTACAATGACTTATCTCGATAAATATTTCTTTCTGGACCTTTCTTCTTGTTTTTTTTCAAGGAAACACATTAATGGATAATACACTCAATTTCACTCTTTATACTACTCCAGCATTATGTTACTATCTTATTCTTCAGTGTGCTATACCAGTCTATCTTTGCTGAATATTTCTTCATGTCCTTATATCTTCGTTTGTGGAAATTTCTCCTGTACTACTTTTCACTATTCCTTTATGAGTTTACATTGAAGTTAAAATGTGTCTGGTAGTGATCACTACTCCCCAGTGGCTCACATATATTGACATTGTCAACTGATTCATTATGTGAGGAAAACTGTGTTTAATACATTCCCACTCGTGGTTGGTTCTAGCACATTTGAGAAAGGAAACTATCTTATAGTAAAACTAAAAACGTGTGATAAACACTCACTGTACTCTGTAGATATTTACATTGTGAATGACAATGGCTAAAATCCCCCATAATCTACAGTCCCTTTTGCGTACTTCCCTTATTGCATTTTGTCCTTTTTCATTCTCTTCTATGCTTATGTTTGAATTTCGATAAACTAACCCAAACTATAACGTTGAACTTCCTGTAACTATGCTACACCAAACAGCTTCTTCGCAGTCTGCTTCTCGTTCTAATTTTTTTAGTAAGCCTGGATAGATTCCTTAATATAGAAAATAACTACACTTCCCCTTCCTCATATTCTATATTTCCTAAACATTGCATAGCCTATCAGTCCCAGTTCGGCATCTGATATATTGGTGGTGGCCCATGATTCGGTTATACCTATTATGTGAAGGTTTATTTCTTCTGCCGTAATGTTTAGTTCACTTCTTTTATTGACTACGCTCCTTGCATTTAAACAAACGCATTTATATCCAGCTTCAGAACTGTTTTCAGGCTGTTCTTTGCTGATTTATTTATACTGCCTTTATTTATGCCTCCCGTTCCAGGCTTCTCTCTGAGTCCCTCATCTACTTTAAATAGATGCTACCTGTTCCAATGTCAACGGATCATAGCATATTCTCTGAGAATACTGCTGCCCCGTTTCCACTTAGATGGAGGCCATCTCTCATGTACATATCTTCCCTCCAAACAACGTACCCACATAAATATGTGAATACCACCCCCTCCACTTCACACTAGTGCGTTGATCGCCATCCTCGTGCAGTTTCTGTATCCCCCCCTTTACTGGTAAATTTCCTGAGAGAATAATATGTTCATCTCTTGACTTCTTTAACTTCCTCACTAACTCTCTGCACTTTTGTGCTATCCCAATTTTCCCCTCCCTCTCAGCAGAATTTGTCGCTACGTGTTCTAGTATAGACCCTCCCTTGCCATGTCCCAATAACTTCTCTACTCTTTCACTCATATGTTCTATCCTAGCCCCCGGTAAACAAACAACGATGTTCCCCTTCGCTTAGTGTCTTATCTGTCTTCCTCAGAATAGGGTCACCCATGAACACCCTCTCTGTTCTCATTGCCCCCTCAATCACTGCCATGGAGTAGCTACTTCTCCGGTTTGTATATGTCCGATTGTTGTCTTTCCCCCGTCGTCTTCTCTTCTGTCACATTCTCTTCTGTTCCATTTTTTCTTGTCGCTTTTTCTCTTGTCAACTTTTCTCCTGTCATCGTCTCTTCTGTCACAAATTTTCTCACTTCCTTTTGTTCCTCAACCTTCCTCCCATCGCATTTTATTTTCTCTTCTCCCGTCCCATTTTCCCTCCTACCTCCTTCTCTACGTTCACTTTCTCCCGTTCACATTCACGCCTGTGACATTTCTTCGATTCTTTATTTCTTCCCTTCAAACCACCTTCTCTCCTGCCAGTCTCCGTTCCACAGTCTTCTTGCTACTAATCTGCTCCTTCAGTCTCACAGTATTCCCAACTATCTCCGTCTTGTTACCCTCAATTCCACCGATGTTCTTACTAATTATTATCTCCACCCCCTTCACAATATATAATGTATGTCAGACTACCTCCTACTGCAGACATACCAACTTCCAACACCATACGCAGTGAAAGGTGAATCCCCCTTCCTTAGTATATGCCCATGACTTTAAACAGCCGGACAAATCAAAATCCACCCAACTATTGCAGTTATCGCACACCAAGTGTCGCTTTGCCTTGACTCGTCGCTTGCAAGGCGCCACATCAGAATTCATGTAATAATAATAAATAAAATAACGATAATACTATTAGGGACACCTATTAAACGTTTATGTGGCACTGTGGTCACAAACAATGTCTAACAATAGTACTATGAGGGACACCTATTACACTTTTATGTGGCACTGTGGTCACAAACAATGTCTAACAATAACATTATTAGGGACACCTATTAAACTTTTATGTGGCACTGTGGTCACAAACAATGTCTAAAGAAATTATTATGTTAAAGACATCTCATATGTGTGTTAACGAAGTTTGTGGACAAGACAGTGTCTCCGTGAAAATCTGCGCAGATAGACCGCGAAAGAGTTATTGCATTAAAAGCAACGTATATTTACGCTGCAACGAGGTGAGTAAACATAACTCACTTGATGATAGTGTATAGGCGGGACGAAGCCGACTGAACGAGTGAGCGAGAACTACCGCCAGTGGTATCGATTGGCACTGTACGTCACTACCGGGTTAATTCTACTCAGGTCCTTTACAATTCGTTGTGCACCCGAACGTAACATTACAGCAAACTAAAATGGGTCACACATGCAAATAGTATTATGGGTTTAGCATTTTGGTAATCAGCCCAGTGTTGTCTGTAAACACGTCAGCCACACGGTTATTCGGGCAATATGTATATTTAAATAAGTAACAAGTGTAGCAATGTTTGATGATAATAAATTATTTTAGGGATCATCTCAGAACGTCGATGTCTGATATCAGCCGAAACTACTTTCATCTGACCTCAGACTCCACCCCTCTCAGATAAAAGTTTGTAAACATTGATACGATAATATTAATCTATTAATAGTATCAGTCTGATGCGTGAAATATCGATGTCCGAAGCTAGACGAAATCTGCTTTTGACTTCCCCAAACGAGTAACGTAATTTCGTCTGATATCGAACATCAACCTTCTGCGATGATACCTTCCTTAAATAATGTACGTATGTCTGATATATACAATGTTGTGCATATATAGACTATCAACGTTAACGTAGAATGGATATCAAATATAATGTGGTGATAATTAGGAGAAAGAACAACACGCTGCGTGCATTTATGTCTAACGTTTTGCAAATATTCAAGAAAATGAGTTTGACAATACCTATATTCCAAATATATTAGTCGACTTATTGTTTTCTAACTAACTCTTGTGTGCATTTGCTCTATGATGTATTGGTGCTTGGGGAGAATGAGAGCTTGTATGCGTCAATGCGTGTGGATGCCAGGAAGTAGCGATATGCGTTGCCTCTGGTGCGAGTTGATACGGCAGTAAATCAAGTTGTTATAATCGCTTGTTTATGATGCGGTAGACCATTTATAGCTTAACATTTACCGGCATTTACTCGTAAGGGGGTATTTCATTCCATGCTTTCTGACATTGTTGTCATCTGTTGCGTCGACGAGGCGAAGGATCTTAGAAATGCCTGGTTATGACTGGCAGCATAACGCTTTGATCGCATTGGGTGTATCAGTTAATGTTTCGCTGTACGAAAGCCCTAGTGTTGTTAGCCTTCCTGATTCACATTGTCGAAGGGCATAGGCGGGTCTAGGGGACTGAGGGAACGTGCCCCCTAGACCTTTGGAATTTGGCCGCATTATGCCTGAGCTACAGTGGCGTGACCTTTTTAATGCACCCCTGTTAGTGAAATTATGCCGGCGCAGCGGCGAAACTTTTTCAGCAGCACCCGCCATCCCCCATCTTCCGATTTCATCAGTCGAGCCGATATATTTGACAAGATAAAGTTACGGCGGCGCGGCGGCAAAAAAATCTGTCAGTGGAGGTTTTTGTACCCACTCCTCCTGAACTACCCTCTCTGGACCCGCCCCTGATGTGTTAATTCCATGATAACTACTATGTATATATCTTTGATTACATTTTGTATTTGTTTTCGAGGAATTAAACTATACATTAAAATATGAGATTATAAGGTACGCGTTTATGTCAAAATCCAAAAATATATTGGATATAACCGATACACTATAGCGGGTTAAATTTTTTCAACTCCCTATCACTTTACCATCATCTGAAAATATTGCTATATTTCGTAAATAAGAACTAAATACTTTTTGTTTTACATCGCATAAGTATTTAAATACAAATACTTTCATTTCATAAACATGAAATACAAATGCAATTTAAAATACTTTTTAAAAATTATTTAAATACCCATATCTGGGGGTGTGGGGGATATGCTCAGGCTGTTTCAATAAAAATAAATAAACTCTGTTTTGAACAAATTGTATTTTATTCTGTAGCAATATCATGACAATGTAGAAGAATATATATATATATATATATGCATATAATATATATATACATAGAATATATATATATAATAATAATAATAATAAGATAACTTCTATTGCGCCTAAATCCTTGGAAACCAAACTCAGAGGCGCATCAAAACAAAAGGGTTGGTCAATCTCAAAATCCATAAGTAGTTTTTCAGTTGTCAACAGATGGGTCAAGGCGCTAGGGAGCTACTGTGGATAAGCAAGGTTGTAAAGATACGTTTTTAAATGACGACGGAATTTTGTAATATGTTCAACTGATCTGACACTAAGAGGAAGCCTATTCCAAAGAGTTGGTGCAGCAACAGAAAAAGCCCTTGTTCCAATGTTAGTGTTGACTCTAGGAACAAAAAGTAGGTCAGAACTAGATGATCGAAGCTGGATAGATTTTCTTACAGGAGTAAGCAATATCCTTGGTAGCGATATTATAAAGGAGGGAATTGCAATAGTCGAGTCTGCTGCTAACAAGCGCTGTTGCAATAGTCTTAGCAACGGAAAATGACATATACCGGCGAATACGGCGAAGATCACGAATATGATAAAAACAGCAGCGACATGTTTGAGATATATGTTGTTGGAAATTGAAGTTACTATCAAAGATCACTCCTAGATTCCGCACCAAAGTTGCTGGCGTGATATACTGATTCAAAATACGCGTAGGGAAAAAACCATCCAGTTTACAACGCTGCATTGGAGTACCAATAATGATCAATTCAGTTTTATTTGCATTTAATTTCAATTTGCTGTCAGTCATCCAATGGAAGATATATTGAAGGCAATCACTAAGTTGGTTAAGGGAGCGATTTGTATCCGGGGTAGCCAACGAAATGTAGATCTGAGTATCATCAGCATAAAGATGATGATCTAAGTTATGTCTTTGTATAACATAACAGAGCTTAGTGGCGTGGTGTAAAGAGTAAAAAGCAAAGGCCCAAGAACAGAACCCTGGGGAACACCAAATAAAGCCGGCAGTGCAGCTGAAAAGCAGCTCCCAATCTTTATAGTTTGGTATCTATCAGTTAGATACGAAGAAAACCAGCTTAGAGCATATTTTACATCAACAACATTATTTTGTACATAATATGCATGCATACATACTTTTATTTATTACTTAATTATAAACCAGGACTTGATGGTGGCCTTTGTGGAAGATGAGGAAGAAGACCAGGATATATCAACAACCTGTGTTCCTGTATCAGATGGCCTCAATGAATCTTTGCAGTCTGTGGCGGCAAGGCCAATCTACAACAAACACATAACCTCAGCCACACACATACCACATTAGCCCACAATCTTACACTTGCCAGCAATATACATTGTGCCCATTATGCATAATTCCTCTATTTTATTGCACGGATGCATGTTTTTAAGCAGTTTATTCATTATTACAGGATGACCAGCAATAAAACCAAAGAAACGAAAACAAGTTGCAAAGAAGGTTAGTTCCTATTATATAGCTGTAGTGTATGCGATATGCAATGAATCGAATTTGAATGTGTTCAATACCGGACATATTCAACATTTAATAATAAACCTTTGGGTCATTTATTTTTAGAAACTATATTGATTTTTTTACATTTTAGGCAGCAAATTATTTTCCTGCAACACATTAGACTATATTTACAGAAATGCTTTCAAAATAAAATGGGTACATATTGTTACAGAAGTCATCAAGAAGCCTATTCAAATCTGGACAAGCATCGAGTGTTAAACAGCTAGTACGCGAGAACACAGAACAAGATACCATCCTGTCTGAACATATATTTTGTATGTTATTAGTTGCCACTGGTGTTCAGTTCGTATCATACTGAACAGTCTCTTGCTCTACAACATAACTGGCATTCAATAAAGTTAATAAAACAAAACCAATATCACATTTGAGGCGGAAAATATATTGATCCAACATTGTTGTGATTTACAGAAATCTGTACATGAATAAATTTGATTTTTAAACACAAAATGACTGGTTCTAAAAATGTGCTGCTTAAAAACCTATGTTTAGAAACATGGATAGTTATATATTGTCTTTATTAGTATTGGCAATAAAATGTATGGTTTAAAACATTTACAGTTGAACGATGTTAATCGCGATGCACTACCTGACTTCCTACAAACTGCTGTGAATCTCCATCCACACCTACGGGATCTGCTGCCTGGTGACATCGCTCCGATTGAGCCAACACCTCTATCGGATAGTGAGGACATCCCCTGGTGTCACTGCGGTCGATGTCGACAAATGCCACGACCGGAAGAACAACTATGCTGCCGTCACCGTCACGGTCGTTGCCTTCTGGAGACTGCTGAAAGAGACATAAATGATGTAGTTCTGCGAAGGTCGGTAGTTCTTGTAGCTCTACGAGATGTGAATGACTTGTTTGCATACAATGTCCAACCAACAGATGACAACTTTCATCATGCAGCTTACAGACAATTTGTTTTATGGCGGTTTGACCACGTGGGAAGTGGCAACAGGGTAGTCTTACCCAGTTGTGTTGCGTGGGCTATGAGGGATAGGTTTCCATCATATGATGGTATGTATAGGCTTTAAGGTTGCCCGATTGGTTTAATTGGGTAAATAACACAATGATAAAATGTGTGCCCATTCTCGAGGTATTAATAATGCAAAAGACAGTATTTTTATGTTTATGAAATTATGATATATAATTTTGATGTTTATCATTATTATGTGTATAACACCTTTATAAAATTAATGTATTTTATATTGATATACATACATGTACTTGTCATCTTTTGCTGCAATGAAAATGAACAATTTTGTAGAATAAACCAAAGTTATCAATTACAATAAATATATATTTATATTGATGTCGTAATAAAGAAAAAATGTATATATATAATGTAGGTTAGTAATGGGCAACTTTTATTGCCAACTGGTATGCAATTCAATCATACCATAAATATGTAATTCACATACAAAGCGTTTGCTACGACAATAAAATGCAAATTTATTGATATACACAATGACAAACAGTAGATAACTATACAGTGAAGATACTGCTACTCTACACAATGACATCAAAGGTGAGGGGGCAATCCGCCCAAGTGACATGCTGATAGCAAACGAGATGTTACAATCGACATGGCTAGAGAGGAGGAGAGGAGGTGGAGGTGAAAGTAAAATACAACAGACCTCAAACAACACGACTTACTTCAGTGGTTCTCAAACCCGGACTGAAAAGCGTTGTTATCCCATGATGCTATTCTGCAGTGAAGAAACATTTTAATAATGACATTGTAATAGGATTTTTTATTTGTGTCGTAAAATTATATGGCGATTACTCAGACACTGTGATAAATGTGTTGTTCTGGATGAATATCATCATATTCTACTATAATGTACATGTATAACCGTTACATTACATGCTTTAATCTTGCAGTTACTACATAATAATGGAAACACACAAAAATATATTCGTGACAATTATATTTCAAATACCTTGTTTGGTTTTTCTGTGGCGTTGCATATACATCTTCTTCACTCAAAAGAGGTATCTCCACACTTTTGTCATCACTGCTAAAAACAAAATAACAGTACACATATCTCCACTGTGTCACATTCAATATTTATACATTTCAAAGTTCTTCAATTGCCCAAAGTAAGTCATGGGAATACTAACAAAATAAAAAAAATGTAAACTGTTTCACAATAATTCCACATCTGTCTTATGTCTACATACATACATGTAGTAGAGCTATTCTTAGTAGCAGTATCGCCGGTTACATTGTTGTGAGGTCAAATAGGTATATTCAATATCACAAACTCTAAATGGCCATTTATTATCATCGTAAATTTAAATGATTTTCCTCATAAATTTGTAAAGCAATAGCTCTTGTAAATCATAATGATAAATGCAAGTACTACCTTAAATTTGCCAACTTTTTATTGTAAATATTGTTCCATTCAAGTCGTCAAGTGATGGATGGCTCTAAAAAACAGGAGTTTTATTACTGATAAAATGGGAAATTCCTTATAAAAAATAGAAGAAAACTAAAAAGTTTGTTGCAACCGCATATACATGTAATATGTAGCTCCTAAGAGGACACAACACAAGGAACCCTCCCTCTCCAAACTTACCATTTATGGCAGTACCCCTACCCGGAGGAGACCAATGCATGTGTTGTGTTTGCCAAATGGCTTGCAAAACTAAATTATTGTGATATGAGCCTGAATGACATGGTCTATGGGCGGCCTTGGGATCTGTTTTCGTACAGTGTTACGACCTTTAGGCTTTACACTCACTGTATAAGTATAGTGACTATATAATTATTAAGTATATATAAAACCTGAGCCTATGTTGACCTAGATCTAAATGTCTTTTACATAGAGAAATAATAAAAAATTATGTAGGCCTACTACAACACAGAATCATCAGCGCCAGCGGGGTATAATTATCCAGCCTTATAATAAGGATCCCATTTTCTTCATTTTACCTCCGCCCCATAATTTTCACATTTTTTTCGAAATAATATGTACACCCGGCCTGGGCACAGTGCTGGGAGTGCACAGACAGCTTGTCCAGCCAAACGTAGTTGTCGCTCCCATTCATCCAAAACATGCCCCAGATAAATGCGTCGGCTGTCATATTTCTTCTTCCTTTTAGCTTCCGCAACCGTCTTTTGTTGTTGGTTGCGCGTTTCCTCTGTGATTTGGGTCTGTCTTCCATTGTAACTGTGAACCCATGGCAACCACGTGCTTTATGTTTACTTCCGGGGAAACGCCTGGCGCCTCTTGTCCACAGCGACAGTTATTGTAACTAAATCTTGATCAAATCACAGCGCCACGTGGTGGGATAAATTCTATACAGCCTCCCTTTAAGTGCATCTGTATAACTTTGTTGTAGTCTTCATCATTTCCAGTACGTCTATATGACTTCCACATGAATTCTTTTTATACATGATTTTTATAATGATTTCTCTCGATAAGTGTTTCTTTCTGGACCTACCTCCTTGTTTTTTCAAGGGAACAAATTAATGGACGATACTCTTAATTTCGCTCTTTAAAATATTCTAGCATTCTGTTGCTATCTTATTCTTCAGTATGTTATTCCAGTCTATCTTTGCTGAATATTTCCTCATGTCCTTATATCTTCGTTTGTAGAAATTTATCCTGTATCGCTTTTCACAATTCTGTTATGAGTTTATTTTGATGGTAAAATGTGTCTGGTAGTGATCACTACTCCCTAGTGACTCACATATCTTGACATTGTCACCTAATTCATTCTGTGAGAACAAATCTATGTCTAGCACGTTCTCAACCCTGGTTGGTTCTAGCACATGTTGAGAAATGAAACTATCTTGTACTAAAACTAAGAACGTGTGGTCCTCACTCCCCATACTCTTTAGAGATTTCCATTTTATATGCCCATGGTTAAATTCCCCCATAATAATACAGTCCCGTTTGTTCATTTCCCTTTTAGCATTTTTTAGATTTTTAGTTTAGTATCTTCTACGCTGATGTTTGGACTTCCATAAACTAATCCAACTGTTAACGTTGAGTTTCCGGTAACTATGTTACACCAAACAGTTTCTTCGCAATCTGCTTCTCTTTCTAATTTTATTTCATTAGCCTGGATAGAATCTTTAATATGTACAATAACTCCATCTCCCCTTCTTCCTTCAATCTTCCTATAATGATGACTCTTGCATGTCCCTCTTCACTATTTTGATTAACGATGTTGTTTGTTGCGCCGCTCAGATTTCTGAGGACGCAAGTGCGATAGAAATGCATTATTGTTATTATTATTAATAGTATTAAAAATGCACGTTCATACATTGTTAAATAAAACATCGTTATGGTGATATACATAATCACGTGACGTGTAGTGTGTAAACGTAATTCGCTATTAAAAAATGTTCTGCGAGACCACGTGACTCTCCCCACATAGCTACCCAACCTCAAGCGCATACAATATGGGGACGGTATAAGAACAAGAAAGTTTTAAGAACAAGAAAGTTTTATTTAGACCCCAATTACAATATGTGTATAATATCAAATTAACGTAACATGAACAGGCATATATATATATATATATATATACAAATGCAGTGTTATTTCAAATTAGATGGGGTCTGTGACTCCTATTAAGACAATAACAGTCGCTCTCATAGGAGCCACAGTAAATAATTAGTTTCAATTCAATTTTACCGAAGGAAGTGCAAATGTAAATGTAAAAGTAAAAGTAAAAGTAAAAGTGCAGGAAAAGAAAAGAAACCGAGATTACTTGATTACATATATGCATGTACTGGAGTATTAAAGGTATGTTAAAATAAACAAATACTAGTTGTCAATAGTACACTTCAATATACCTGATATGTATGTGTATATGCACAAATACAATATCCATATGCTGATTTATATATATACAATACATATCCATACATATCACTGCATTAATACAGTTTTAATGACTTTGATAGCATGTATAGCAGTTTAATATTGTACACGTATCTACGTATTTTTCTAATAAATTGTTTTTTGCATAATTACCAAAACTTCTGAAGCTATGTGTTCCAATCTTCTCTGTGACTAACTTTGAGGTATTGTTAATGACATGTGGCAAACTGTATCTAAGACATCTTTTGGCAAATTCATGTTTTGTTCTGAATGGGTGTAACTCTGTTTTTTCCTTGTGTTGTAATTGTGTACGTAAGCATTTGTAATTATTTTCCAATTTAATAGGTAAGCAGGGAGGTCATGATGTACATATTTATAATAAAACTTAAGTTCATGTAATTTTAACATGTCATCAATTTTTAAGATATTCAATTTTTTGAAAAGTGGCTCAGAGTGTGAATTATATTTACTTATAGATAAAATTCTCATAGCTTTCTTTTGTATTTTCAACATTCGACTACCTTGGTATCCCCACACCATAATGCAATAGTTGATATGTGATAAAAATAACGTATTATATAAGATAATTTTAATTTCTAGGGGAAAGACATATTTTAGTCTGTTTAAGATGCCGACTGTTTTGGAACACTTGTTTGATACTTTTTCAATGTGTTTATTCCAATTTAAATTTGTATCTAAAGTAAGTCCTAAAAAATTAAATTCATCTACTCTTTCAATGTTTGTACCATTTATATTGAGCATAAAGTTATCGACAGCTTTATTTTGCATGTGAAAAATCATATATTTGGATTTGTTTCTGTTTAATGATAATTTATTAATGTTTAACCATTCAATTATTTTAAGGAGTTCATCGTTTATTGCCGATTCTATATTTCTATTTGGGGAGTTACCTTGAAAATAATTGATGGTGCTAAATAAGGTGGTATCGTCGGCATACATAATAAAGTTAAACATTTTGCTAGCTTTAGGGAAATCATTAATGTATATTATGAATAATAGGGGACCAAGAATAGATCCTTGTGGTACACCAATTGTGATAGGTAGAATATCAGAACTTTCATTTTGAAATTCGGTGTATTGTCTTCTATTGCTTAAGTAGCTATTAAATAGATTCAGGGTAGGACCCTGTAATCCATAATATCTTAGTTTAGTTAATAGTATCGAGTGATCAATTGTATCGAAGGCCTTAGAGAGGTCAAGAAAAATACTGAAAGGAACATAATTTTTATCAATTTGTGTAATTATTCTATCTATTAGTTCAAGTGATGCATACTCGGTAGAGTGTTTTTTCTAAAACCATATTGATTTTTAACAAATAGATCAGAATCATTAAAGTATGCTGTTAGTTGACTAGATATTATTTTCTCTATCACTTTTGAAATTGTTGGAAGAAGAGATATGGGTCTATAATTTTTAAAATCAGATGGGTCATCTTTCTTAAAAATAGGAATTACTTTAGCGAGTTTAAGTTTATCGGGAAATATACCAGTATTTATTACTTGATTTATTACCAGGGTTAATGGTTTGATGATGGAGGGTTCAATTATTTTCAAAAGTTTACAGGAAATACCGTCATAGCCACTACTGTTTTTATTGGGAAGGCTTTCAATGGTTTTCTTGACTATTTCTTCATCAACATTTAGTAGACTGAAAACGGAATGGACATTATCATTTAAGTAGTAATTGTAATCCTTATTTCCATTGTAATGAATGTCTTGTGCTGTCGACTGACCTATACTTGTAAAAAAGTTGTTAAATTGGTTTGCAATAACCGTTTTATCTGTTATAGTTATACCGTTACTTTTAAACAAAACAGTGTTGTTTGAATTGTTTTTGGAGATAAATTCATTTATGGTTTTCCATGTATTTCTGATGTCATCTTTATATCGGTTAAAGCGTGACTCAAAGTACATTTGTTTGGCAGTACGAATATTTTTCTTTAATATTGAGTTATATGTTTTTAGGTTAGTTAGAAGGACTTCGTACATAGGTAAATTTGGATTATACATTTTTTATTTCTTATAAAGCGAGTCTCGATATTTGATTGATTTTAGAAGACCGTGTGTGATCCAGGTTGAATGCTTATGTTTGTATTTATTATATTTCATTATTTTAACAGGCATATGCTTATTCTTAGCATGCATAATTTCTTCGTGTATTATGTTATAATTTAAATTGGGGTCAGCCGTAGGAGATTTGTTTAGTTTGTTATACATTGCATCCGAATTTATCTCTAGTTTAACATTATGCATAGCTACCTTATTTTGTAGATTTACTCGAACAAATTTTGGAGGAGGTTTGGATTTTACGTTGATATTCATGATTAGGAAGTAAGGTTGATGATCAGAAAGGGTATTTGTGAAGATTCCTGCAGTGCTATCTAATATTGATTTATTTAATTTACTGAAAAAGTTGTCTATCAGTGTTCCGTTAGTTCTGGTAAAGCGAGTTGGAAAGGTAATTTGTGGATAGAGACTGTATGAGATTATAGTATCAAAAAATTCACTATATATTTTGTTCTCGTTTATTTTCAGTAGATTGATATTGAAATCGCCTGAAATTATTAGATTATTACAACTTTCTAGATTAGCCATTGTTGTTGAAAATTCAGCTATGAAATCTATAATATTTTGATTTAGTGACCTAGGCGGTCTGTATATGTTTCCAATAGTAAGTGTTTTTGATAAGCTGCCTCCAGTTACTTGAATTACTAACCCCTCCCAATGTTCATACATGTTGATATTCTTAAGTACTTTATATTTATATTTATTATCTACGTAAATTATTAAACCCCCTTTGACACTACAGTGTTTCCCCTGAGCAATTAGATCATATCCGTGTAAACTGAATTGAGATAAATTATCATGATTTGACTTCCATGTTTCTTGCAAACATATAATGCTAAATTTAAATTGTTTAGTATTTAGAAGCTCTACAAAAAGTTCAAGTTCATCAAATTTAGCATTAATGGATTGAATATTTAAGCTTAGGATACTAAAATTATCAGTATTTTTGTGTGCTAACTTGTGAAACATATCGATGTCATAGTATGAAGAACAATGGATCAACTGAGGTTCATTTTGTTCAGTACTATTTTCGTTTATATCTAGAAGATTTATTAAAGAACAGTTTCGGATACCTCCCAAGTGGGAGAGAAATGTCACATCAGAAGTCATTGCTTAGGTTCGGACATGAACCAATAATATTGCCAGCCTTTGTACGTATGTTAGGTATTTTACAAAAGAGTGAACTTGTGTGTATTTATTTCCTGTGCATATATGAATGTTAAGAAATACTCCGTGTGTAACAGGGCAGATATCAGAGTAGTCAAGACTAGACTTAGAATAAAATAAATATAAAGATAAGAAAAAAAAAACATGACAGATTGGGTGATGGGTCATGAATATAAGGCGTAACGCCAGGGAAAGGGGTGAGCTATGTTATCAACAGTGGCTGCATATAAATTAACAGTTGTCAATCTAAAAATAATAATAGAAGAGATATAATGTCTTGATTTCTCCAGTATCAAGATATCAAAAATAATTAAGCATTACTGATGTTATGAGGAGAGAAACGATTAGTTATAATACTAGTTTTTTAAATGTCATTCATACAAAAAAAGAAAACAAAAGGGCATGAATGGCCCATATATCATCAGATATATCAACAATACTGCAAACTGTTAATTGCAGTTGGTCATACAGCATAAGTAGATTATGTAATTATTATTTTTCAAAATATGAATTAGCATGTTGATAATAATTTTAACCGACAGAAGAACAGCAATATATAAAAATAGAAATACATAAAAAATAGAATCACTTAAAAGGTAGAATCACACAATAATCTTGAATGTATTACAGATTATCAAGTTATCAATGCTTTCATTGACAATAACGTACAACTGGAGATCATTTACAGATGTACAACTGGTGATCACTTACATATGTACAACTGGAAATCATTTACACATGTGATTTCTTTGATTTTATTGCTGAGGTCTTTGACCATAATTTTGGCGTTGGCAGTCCAGCAGTCGTTGATCTTTTTTTGTTTTTTCAGTTTTCTGCATTCATAAGCCAACATTGACCTACGACTTGTTAAATCTTCGTTAACGAAGACCCGTGCATTACTATTTCTTCTGTTGTAGTCTTTCATAGTATGGTAATGCAACATATTTTAGACTATCGTATTATTCTGATAGTTTCGATGATAGTGATGACTGTCAGTGGTAAGTAAGAGGTTAATTGTTTTTCTACATCTATCGTTAGGCTGAATGTTATACCTGCACTTTCAACACGAAACGAAATGTAGTGTTGTAGGTGTTTCTTCAAGAAAGATTATCCCGCGTCATAGTAGTGCATCGCGATTAATATCGTTCAACTGTAAATGTTTTAAACCATACATTTTATTGCCAATACTAATAAAGACAATATATAACTATCCATGTTTCTAAACATAGGTTTTTAAGCAGCACATTTTTAGAACCAGTCATTTTGTGTTAAAAAATCAAATTTATTCATGTACATATTTATGTAAATCACAACAATGTTGGATCAATATATTTTCTGCCTCAAATGTGATAATGGTTTTGTTTTATTAACTTTATTGAATGCCAGTTATGTTGCAGAGCAAGAGACTGTTCAGTATGATATGAACTGAACACCAGTGGAAACTAATAACATACAAAATATATGTTCAGACAGGATGGTATCTTGTTCTGTGTTCTCGCGTACTAGCTGTTTAACACTCGATGCTTGTCCAGATTTGAATAGGCTTCTTGATGACTTCTGTAACAATATATACCCATTTTATTTTGAAAGCATTTCTGTAAATATAGTCTAATGTGTTGCAGGAAAATAATTTGCTGCCTAAAATGTAAAAAATCAGTGTAGTTTCTAAAAATAAATGACCCAAAGGTTTATTATTAAATGTTGAATATGTCCGGTATTGAACACATTCAAATTCGATTCATTGCATATCGCATACACTACAGCTATATAATAGGAACTAACCTTCTTTGCAACTTGTTTTCGTTTCTTTGGTTTTATTGCTGGTCATCCTGTAATAATGAATAAACTGCTTAAAAACATGCATCCGTGCAATAAAATAGAGGAGTTATGCATAATGGGCACAATGTATATTGCTGGCAAGTGTAAGATTGTGGGCTAATGTGGTATGTGTGTGGCTGAGGTTATGTGTTTGTTGTATATTGGCCTTGCAGCCACAGACTGCAAAGATTAATTGAGGCCATCTGATACAGGAACACAGGTTGTTGATATATCCTGGTCTTCTTCCTCATATTCCACAAAGGCCACCATCAAGTCCTGGTTTATAATTAAGTAATAAATAAAAGAATGTATGCATGCATATGATATACAAAATAATGTTGTTGATGTAAAATATGCTCTAAGCTGGTTTTCTTCGTATCTAACTGATATATACCAAACTATAAAGATTGGGAACTGCTTTTCAGCTGCACTGCCGGCTTTATTTGGTGTTCACCAGGGTTCTGTTCTTGGGCCTTTGCTTTTTACTCTTTACACCACGCCACTAAGATCTGTTATGTTATACAAATACATAACTTAGATCATCATCTTTATGCTGATGATACTCAGATCTACATTTCGTTGGCTACCCCGGATACAAATCGCTCCCTTAACCAACTTAGTGATTGCCTTCAAGATATCTTCCATTGGATGACTGACAGCAAGTTGAAATTAAATGCAAATAAAACTGAATTGATCATTATTGGTACTCCAATGCAGCGTTGTAAACTGGATGGTTTTTTCCTTACGCGTATTTTGAATCAGTATATCACGCCAGCAACCTCGGTGCGGAATCTAAGAGTGATCTTTGATAGTACCTTCAATTTCCCACAACATATATCTCAAACATGTCGCTGCTGTTTTTATCATATTCGTGATGATATTCAGCCCAAACTACTATTGGAAATTGCAAAACCGCTTGCAACAGTTTTCAACTTGTCATTGTAAGACGGAGTGGTTCCATTAGAATGGAAAGGAGCAAACAATGTACCGTTATTTAAAAAGGTTCGAGAAACAAGTCAGAGAACTACAGACCAGGAGTTTAAAAACGGTGATTTGCAAATTATTAGAAAGACTAATCAAAGATAACATGGTGGAATTTCTTCTTAAACATAACTTCTCAACACAAATATGTTATGTTTTCTTGGAATATATCACTAAGCGGGTATAGGAGGGATCACAGGTACATATCATCCACTTAGATTTTGTTGAGAAAGCTTTCGCCAAAGTGCCACATCAAACATTACTGCTTAAGCTAAAGACACATGGCATAAGAAATGATATAATTTACTAGATAGAAAAGTGGCTGATTGACAGAAGACAACAGGTAGTAGTTGACGGGGAGGCTTCAAACTGAAAATCTGTTTTGTGTGGGGTACCACAGGAATCTGGGGCCTATATTACTCTTTACATAGATCAACGATTTGGACGATGGTATAGCAAGCAACGTGTTGAAATTTGCGAATGATACAATCGTGTTTAGAAGGATTAAAAGTGACGGAGATAGACAGCATTTACAAGATGATCTTGACAGGTTGATCCAATGGTCTGAAAAGTAGCAAATGCTGTTCAATTTTGGGAAATGTAAATGCCTCCATACAGGACATGGGAATGGAGATGTACAGTATACAACGGGGGTACTGTACTAAGTACTAATGTAAAAGAAACGGACTTAACCATTAGCGATAACATAAAAGGTTTCAGAACAGTGCGGAAATGTAGCTTCAACGCGAAGTCAAACCCTTGATTATTTAGCCGATATATATGCTGCATAAGGAAAAATATATAATAGTACAGCTGTACAAAACAATAGTTAGGCCTAATTTATAATATTGTGTACAAGCGTGGAAACCATATCGCAAGGACATAGATATGCCAGAAAGAGTACAGAGAAGAGCGGCTATAATGATGCCAAAACTGAGGGATCTTAGTTACGAAGGACGCCTACAAATTTGATTTAACAACACTAGAGACCAGGCGATTGAAAGGAGATCAGATAGAAATATTTCGAACATTGAATGCTTATGAAAATATTGATAGAAATATTTTTTCTCAGTTACGAAAGATAGAAGAACTAGAGGACATGAAGTTATATTAACAAAGGATCAGTGTATATTTGATATAAGAACGTTTTTATTTTCACAAATGACTGAATATGAATTGGAAAGGCCTTATCTTCTGACTGTGGGGGTGCTAGAACCGTGAATATGTTTAAAAATAAATTTACACTTACCTTAGAAGGGCGGGATACACGTAGATAAAAAGTGTTGGACTCTCCACAAGCCAAAATGCTTCATTGCCAACCTGTCATCTACAATTAATTATCTGGGTGGCATTCGTATTAAATCTTCTTAAAATTAATCAAGTGATTTAGAAGATATAATGCTTGGAGTTTGAGAATTCCAGTCTTTTATTGTGATTGTGAAAAAAAACTATTTCCAAATATGTTTGTTGAAAGCCTGATTTGCCGGAAGTGATTACCGTGTTTTGTTTGCGTGAGCATCTGAATTGCTTTTGATATAATGTTCAAGTGGGATATCTAATGTTATATAATATGCTTAGTATTTTGATTTTTTCTTCTTGTTCGGAGGGTGTCCCACTGGAGGTCTTTAAGGAGTTGAGTTATTATTCCTGGTTCTCTGTGGTAGTTGTGCTTACAAAATGTCGCGACTTTTCTTTGAGTTTTTTGTATAGCTTTGATATTCTTTAGGGAATGTGGATCCCATGATGACGAAGTGTATTCAAGTATTGTACGGAGAAGGGTTCTATAAGCCACGACTTGAAGTGGGTTTGGCAATTATTACAATTTCTCCTGATAATTCCCAGTACCTGTTGTGCTTTGTTTGTGACTGAGTTGCATTGAACTGTCCAGTTTAGTGTATATTATATTAGTAAGCCAAGATAACAGTGTGATTCAACATAATTAATTTGTTGTCCGCCAGAAGGTGTAGATATTATTTGGTGTAGGTTTTCTTGTGGCTAGGGTCATTGTAAGGCATCGACTAGCGTTGAATCCATAAGCCAAGTGTCCTGTCATTCCTCAAGTTTGAGCAGATCGTTTTGGAGGAGAGATGTGTCATTGTTTGTTTTAATCGGTGAATCGGTTTTAATCGGGGGAATATATGAGAGGCAATCATCAACGATAAGGCGAACACTTAAAGAATGATTGTCGGGCATGTTATGTGTGTAAAGTAGGAAAAGTAGTGGACCCAGTATTGTTCCCTGTGATACCCCAGAAGTAACTCGAGTTGGTGTTAAAGTTGATCCATTTATTGCAACCTGCTGGGTCCTTCCTGTAGGGAAGCTTTCTATCCAAGACGATATTGCGCCTGTGATGTCATAGTATTTGAATTTGTGGATTAGTCTTTCATGTGGAACTTTATCGAATGCATTAGTGAAATATATGGCCATATCTACCATTTTATTCTCAGCAAGGGATTTGATTGTGTCGTGAATTGTTTGAATTAATTGAGTTTCTGCTGATCTTTTGCCACGGTCAATCAGAATGTGATGCTGTTCAAGGTGTTTCATGATGTGGTTGTGTATGTTGTGTTCAAGACGTTTTGAGACCACATATGTCAAAGATATTGGTTTGTAGTTGGAAGTTTCTGCCCAGCTTCGTTTCTTAAGAATAGCTGCTACATTGGCTTCTTTCCAAGCATTAGGGACTTGACCAGAGTCAACTGATGATTGGAAAATATCATGACATATTGGTGCTAGATTTGAGGCATATCTGTTTAGGAACCATGGCGGAATGCCATCTGATCATTTTGAATTGATAGGTGTTAATTTTGGAAAGTTTGTCAAATATCCTATAACTGAAATTGGTAGTTTCGGAATTTCTCCATGTGGACTTCTGGCCATATCTGGTAGTGCGGAACTTCGATCGTTTGGAAAGACACTTTTGAACTGGTTATTTAAGGCTTCTGCTTTGTGTGTGTCACCGCTAATGATGTTTCATGCAATGTTCAGGTCCCCAATACCCTGGTTATACTGTCGTCACTTAAAAATGAAACTCCAGAATGATTTTGATTTTTCCATTACGGTAGGTGTGAGGAATTGGCTTACGTAGGACAGTATGGCAGAGCGAAGATGTTTGTGCACGTTTCTCCTGACGTAACAGAACTCATGCCAGTCTTCTGGATTTCTAGTTGTTTTGCTTTGTTGTAGAGTCGTTTCTTTCTTTTGCACGTTTTCTTTAAATCTTTCCTGAACCAAGGAAAATTATGTCTTAAAAAAGTGAGACGGTTTGGTACATATTGGTTCATAATATCGTTGCTTTTCTCGGAAAAAAAATTCCATTTATCATTGACTGTCATGTTTTATTTTATAGAAAAGTAGTCACGTGTAAAGTTATCATGAGATTTCTTAATATTAATGTTGTCAGCTTTGTTTCTACTGAAGACATTACGTTTCGGTCGATGTTTGCGTTTAGGCAAATGGATACATCGATGATGATTGTACTATGATCTGCTGTTCCGTCTACTACTAATTCTTCGATTTGAGTTCCTTGGGAGTATTTAGGGGTACGTTATGAATGTTATCCGCTATAGGGCGCCACACAGTGCTCCAGTTATACATATTATTTACTAGAGGGCGTTTCACAGCCATACGGTTTACAAATCACTTTAGGGCGCCAAAACAACACAACTGATGCCATGATGGCCGAGAAGGCCCATTACATTTCTGCATAGAAATTCGCAACGCCGAGGGGCGATGACGCGATGCGATAGGCGATGCTAAGAGCAATACGCGATGCTTAACGCGATGCGACGGACGATGCGCCATGCAGTGCGTCATGCGATGCGCGATGCGATGCGCGTTGCTGGCAATTTTACATCGTCCATGGCATCGCGCATCACCCACCGCATATCGCATCGTTCATCGCATCGCCCATCGCCTCGTGTCATCATACATCGCCCCGCGGCGTTGCGAATTTCCCTACAAAACACGATGGCTTTTCTCGGTCATGATATGATGACTTTGTCGCGAGAACACCTGTACATTGAAAATCTGGCAATCACGTAGTTATTTTTATTGGACACTGTCGAACGCACCAATGAAACAGGAAGACAATATTTTCTAGCGGAGAAGTAACAACTACCTCTTCTGCAAAATTACTTTGGCCAAACATAAAAGTAATCTACCCTCCACACACGCTGGCTATATTATTTTATACTAGCTGAGTTACCGGCGTTGCCCAAGGTAAAGAGACAGTCATATGTGTTTTCTAATTTAATCCACATAAGGGGTAAAATTAAAACTTAGTCATACATTTTATTATACTCGTAACTTGTCTGTCGCTGACGGCGTGTAGACAGAGATTGCACTGGCTAATTGTCTGCCGCTGACGGCGTGAATAAATTGTTTGCTTTAGTAACTGATTTATTGCTGACGGCCGGTATAAACGATGATTGCCGTAGTAAAAAGAGACATTTAGCCAATGCAATTAAGCGCTGCGACCGTACGCCAAATCTGTACCCGACATCACAGTTGAAGTAAACAGCGCGTCGACGTCTAATAAAACACCATTAGCTAAGCGCACATTGAGCGGTTTTACGATCGGGTCCGGCAGGTAATTGTTTTCTCATATGTAGTGATTTTCTGTGTGTTACTAACAGTAAAATGCATGTACGAAATATATAGATATATGTAGAAATGTGGTAAGGGAACAATTTAACCTTTATCGCAATCGATAATCGCAGGAAGGTAGAATTTAGGACGCAAGAACGGCACACGCGAACTCCAATGCAATCATCCCGGCTCGTATGATTAGGCTAAGCAAACAACAAAATGTGTGTCCAGTCCTGTTGCTTTATCAGGATAGTTTAAATGTAAAATGGTTATAAACGTTGTTCATTGTTTAATTAAATTTGAACGGCAAAAGCAGATTGCAAAAACAAACGCCACAGCTGACATTGATTGACAGCTGGTCAGCTCACTTTGGTCAATAACAATGTTTTTTAGTAAAAGTTTTTTTCATTCAACTGTCTGCATCTAGTCCAATCGGCATCGTAAATAGGCCATAAATCTTCATTTTATATAAACCGCCAAATACAATGCTTACGTTTCTGTTTAAAGATATTTATTATCGTAGTTGTACAAAAAGTGATATGCCAGCATTGCAACATAGCCAAAATAGACATAATGCAACCAACGACTCAACTACGTTTACAAAATAAATAAATAAATTAGTTTAGGTTAATATACATAGTAGGCCTATATAATTATCTATGTGGGCTTAACAAACATTATATATACATGTGTTAGGACATTGTATATAGGTGCGCTTATTCATGCATAAGCCTAGGCTAAGCATGTCGAGTCCAATAAATAAATGTGTAATGCACTGTTACTGAGTCCAATAAATAAATGTGTAATACACTGATAGGTTGATTCTGGACCTGGTTGTTTGCTTTTCTGGACTCCCTCCATCGAGCAGCAAAAGCCCAGGAAGAACCTCTCATTTGCGAATGCCGTACATGCTGTACAGGAAGATGTCCATGCTACGAGAACAGCCTTGTGTGCACAGCCATGCAGATGTGGAGGAAGAAAGCTGTTATGGTTGCTCCAGTCCTCCTCCGACATCAACTCCCAACTAACACCATATTAATGTAATGTAGTATCTAATGTTGATCCACGCCCGATATGGTTGTAGTATCTATAGATATAACTGACTTCGCCCACGTCCAATTCAATAGTGGGTTTCCTATATTAAAATGTTAGTTTCTGATACTATATTAGTCATATTGGAATGCATTATCTTTTATAAAACTTGTGGTTGATCTCAAAATGTACGCCATTCAATGATAATGTTGATTGACTCGACATTCATGATTCTGATAAGATCGGTTTGAACTGTGACAAGTAAGTTCAATAATTGACTCCTATTTTGTTGTGATATAAACTATATGTATTCTAGCGTACTTACTGCCCAGATAAGTTTTAGCGAAGTAGAACTAAACTTGAATTGAATAGTCCAATGTCCATAGAAATCACTGAAATGTCACTCAAATCGTGAATAGAGAGCATACTAATAATAAGGATAATTCTGAAAAAGGTACACAACTACACTACAGGGAACCCAGCATCCCCCGATGCCATGACGAGGAGCGCCGTCGACTTAAGCATCTGGAACGTTATGCAGATTACGCGGCCGCAGATGCACCAGAACCTCTGCTGCAAGGTCATACAGAAGACGTGCCGCACGGCGAACCTGAGACAGATGTCGGCGACAGTGCCCGTGCCTCGCTCCCTACAGACGTACCTCTCTCGCAAGCTCATGTTCTACCGGGAAGAGAAGCTTGCATCATGGCACTCGTGACACCGTCGCGTAAACCCCGAGCAGTATTTAAAGCCAGTGCTGGATCACTGTTTGTAAAATGCATCCGACAGACAACTTTAAGAAGCCGTCTTCCGTTTTCACCAGTTAAAGCGACCTTGACTCCGGGTTCACCCTCTTAAGCCAGAGGTGGTAGTAGCATGTACAAGTTATCATAATCAGTTCCACTTCGACCCTCTTGCTGTCTGGGATGTGAGAAACTGCCAATTTAATAGTTTCTTGTGGATATGGATACATGCTTCCACATTTAGTATCAATAGAGATATTTCTTATTCTGAATAGTTTCTTTACAATGTGAACGTTTCTTGGACATAGCGTTGAAATAGCGACCACTATTTAGGATTACTAAACGTAATTTGTCAACGTAGGTATTCTTGTATCAAGAACACATTTCAAACTGGGAAGTGACACTGTCGGCTCATCTGTCAATACTGGTTCCTGTCATGACGACAGTGAAATTGGTGGCGTAATTCTCAATTGAAGTATTACTTAGTGTCTGGCAGCCACTAGTGTTCTGTAGTGAGCCGCGGTGCAGGTGAGACGGTCCGCATGTCTACTTGTGTAAGATGTTTTGTTCTTCACCCTTCTTTGTTGTTCACCCATTTTTTAATCACGAATAAATAATTTTGTCGAAATGGCACGCAATCAACCTACTTTCAGCGTACTCGCAAGCAGCGAAGTTATACTCAAATTGTGCGTAAAGACATTATGAATCGTTGCTGAACGAACCGGATCTAAAGCATGAACAATAGAGTTTATATTAGCATAGCATCAGCGGTTGAGGCGGAGTGTTGTTGTTTTGGTGTCTGTTTTGTCTAAATCGTCTATTTTCAGAGGATATGAGCGTAGTTACTTAACGACGTATTACAAATGGTAGATTTTGCGATTTATTAACGCGGATTGTGGGACATTACATCTATGTTTGTTCTCCTGGTGAGAGCGCCCGTGGACCAACTGTAGCTCTTGAACATTGTTCATTTCACTTTCACAAATATACATCTAATGTGGAGTAGCAGTTGTTGTGGGAATGTTTGGAATGACGCCGACTACGAAAATAAAATACTGCATATCGGATATAAATGTTTCTACCAGATGCACCCGCTAGGTATGCATGTCAGGTGATATCACATGTCAAAGACGTTAGTTTTTTTGTTTTATAATCGCAACCGCTGTATTCTGTCAGGTATACTCTTTGGTTTGTGTTGATATATTCCTGTATGAAGAAAACATACGAGCGCGTGATTTGCATCAATGCATACACACGCGCTTATGCGGGCGCACACACGCACGCACGCACGCACACAAACACAAGTTCCCACCCAGCCATCGACCCACACACACGCTCACATGCATTCAAACTTAATGGGAATCATGGATGCATTTTCACTCAGAATGAAAGACCACATTACTAAAGATTTCCACAATTTATTGTGTTCTCATGTAAACATTTCTACCGATATATATTACGCCACTAATTGTGTAATATTTCTGTGTGATTAGGGTAACAAACACATAAATGCAGAAAGCACATTACTTTAATGTGACGCTACGTCATGTAGTATTATCTGAAGTATATTTACTACATTTCAATCTGGTGTGTGTTCGCGCGCGCGCGCGCGCGCGCGCGTGTGTGTGTGTGTGTGTTTGTTTGTGTGTGTGTGTCTGTGCGTATGTGTGCGTGCGTGTGTGTGCGTGTGCGTGTGTGTATGTGTGCGTGTGTGTTCCATGTTTGTGTGTGTGTGTGTATGTGTGTGGGTGTGTTTGTGTGTGCCTGTGTGTGTGTGTGTGTGTGTTCCAAGTAAATGTGTGTGTGTGTGTGTGAGGGAGAGAGAGAGAGAGAGAGAGAGAGAGAGAGAGAGAGAGAGAGAGAGAGAGAGAGAGAGAGAGAGAGAGAGAGAGAGAAAGAGAGAGAGAGAGAGAGCGTGTGAACTTGCCTTTGTAATAATGAAAGCAATATATGTTTAAATACCTGAGCTAGAAGAGAGAGTAGCATGGCTTTAATAAACGAAGTATACGCAGTTATTAGCATGCAACCCGAGAGCTCACGACATTTCCAGTCGTCAAACAACAATCTCTGACGCGATATATTATTGTTATTTAATTATTATAGATGTGTAATATTCATATTTGATTGTTCTATGCGGGCCTGTGTCACTAGGACAACGACATGTAGTGTTAAGTTGGGCTCTCATTATTCTAGTATATCAACGACGGCGGTTGCAGCTTCCGTATGTATCAGTGTCGACTGCGTTGGATACAGGGATGACTGCATCCACATTAGCCTCATCTTCTTCATCCTCTGAATGCAAATTCTTCTCTTCTTCTTCAGTGTGTGCATGGACTTTTTTCACAATTTTGTAAACTTTTCTCATCATGTGTGCTCGCTGCATTCCAGTTGCTGACAGGGCATTTTCAGCGAGATTGATTCCTTTATTGTATCCCCCCCACGCGTCCGCCGCAGGTATAATAGCAACGTCAAGATAGCGCCATCCGTCTGTGGGATGTTTGACGACTTTTTCTACCGCCCGGCATACGCCATGCATGCGTTTCTTTCCTTGTATTAGCGAGTCTGCAAGAGACGTCACGTTATCCATCACAATTCCGCCAGCCACTCCACCAACTGCGGCTCCCGCGGGTCCACCAAGGACAAATCCACCAACCGATCCTGCCATCACTGCAGAGGTCCTGGACGCTCCTATCATTGCAGCAGCGCCACCTTCTTTGTCACCACACGCGTAGTGAACGACACCTTTCACGTGGCCAACCACCGGAATACCATCAATGAAACGGGAGCCCACTTTGAATGTGTCTATTGCTGCTTCATAGTCACCCAAGGCTAACTCTATACCTCCTCGGACTTGTGAAATTCCTGGGAAAGATTTGGTGAATTTATTTTGTGTCTTCCTTGCGCCCTCTGTGTCACCTAAAATGGCCTGCACTAGAGATTTCGCTTGAGATATGAACGGTATGTAGTCAGCCATATTGATTTGTTGACGGTAAAGCAGTGATGTTGATCTGAAAACAAAGCAATGCCATCTATTGAGGCGGAAAAAAGATTGTGTTTTGTTCAACCAAATAATTCACTCAGGATAAATTGCAATATAAATTCATAACATGATACAGGAAACAATAATTGCCATGTGGAAGTGCAATATCATTGCTACGGTGACATAGTGGGAAATGATGGTTATTGGCCAGAAGTAGAGGAAAGTAAGCTCGGTAAACTTGCGGGTCACCATTTGGCATAATTTAATGTGCAGGACCATTTGCATCCCAAGACATACTGTGATGACAGAAAGGGATGGAGATGAGAGAATAGTAATATTGAAGAAAAGACAATATGTCTTATACGGGTGACCAGGCCTATTTGACAACTGATCTACTAAGGCTTTTTGGCCTCCTATGAAACTTAAAATAAGTGAACAAATGTATTTATAACATTTGATAAAAAATAATAACAAGTTTAGACATGTAGACCTTGGAATCATATTAGCGTCACATGCTTATCTTTCACCATATAGTTCATGCAACACAATCCATGACCGCATTTTTTATTTTGGTTGAAACCTATTCTAGGTATACTGCAATATTTACACAGTTAAAAACACACATACAGATAGTAGTTAATAAGAAAAAAATTATATATATATATATAATTTATTCCAAACATCTGTTTGTTTTAAGTTTCTTGAAATATGTTATTATGAAAATGAAATAGTTGTCTTAGCAACATAATAGTGATTATCATCAGCAGCACCATTGTGCAGCCGTAATGTATCTTTGGTGTCCTTCCAGCTGCCACCTCCCATGGTGTTATCTCTGGTAACTATTTCGGGTCGGTGTGAATTACGTTTTTTTCTGTCTTTTCTTTTCACTGTCGTATAGTTCGGCATATAATTCCTCTTTTCGTTCCATGATCATATGTTGATCTTGTATTTCTCTACCCTGCTTGTCTAGAGGTGTAATCAGTCTATCTCGGCCTAGTGTCTGTGTTCTTCTGGCTTTCTTCAGGTTCTTTGATGCCATGATCGTTTTTCGTATGATCTCTTGTTTGTACTTCCTGATGTCCTGCGTCGCTTTCTTTTAGATGGTCTTGCATATTTGTGCGTACTCTACTTGTTTTTTACGTTCGCCGTTATCCACCATTTCTTGTCGTTTCTCCATCAGTGCTCGTGTCGGTGAAGATGTTCTCGTCTTTACATGCCTGTTGATTGGTTTTGCTACACTTGTCGCTCTTAGATCATTTAAGTGATGCTTTCGCTCATGGTGTCTACGTCGTCTTGTACTTGTAGTGTCTTGAATACATTTCGCAGTTCGAGTTGAAATTGGATCTTTTTTCCTATTCGTGTGTTATATGCACATGGTGAAATCGTCTTTATCAACTTCTTCCTTTCAGCCTTGACGTTCAGTTTGATGTTGCTCATTTCCATTCTGTGGTCACATCCTATGTTGACTTGGTTGATGACAGTTACGTCAGTGACAATGTCTGACCTGTTTGTCACGATGTAGTCAATTTCGTTATTCGTTTCTCCATTTAGGCTTTTCCACGTCCATCTCCTCCCTGCTTTCTTCTGGAACATCGTATTCATGATTGTGTACTTTCGTAATGTTGCCCCTTCTACCATGGTGTCGCCGCTTTGGTTTCTCACACTTAGACACAATTTGCCTGTTGCCTTTTCCTATATAGGTCAGCATGACACCAATAAAAAAACGTTACTCGAAATACGCATTTGTGATGTTTATACACTGGCTCCGGAAAATAGACAGCTAATAGCGTGGGCTGAGTCGGAGCTTTCGCAGCACTCTACTGTTGTCGGATTATGACACCGAAATATGGGGTAGGGGTGCCGTTGAAAGTATTTTTGGGAGACGATCAACATTGTTTAAGCTCGCCAGAAACCTCGACAGTCAGGCTTTCCAAAAACCACGATTTGCACCACTCTCTTGAGGTTTGTCACAAACCCACTTCCAGTCTCTCCTAAAGCCTGAAACTCACTAAAAACCCACATTCAGGCTCTCCAAAAACCTACATTAAATGTTACTCCCCTCCCCGAGGCTCGTCAAAACACCTCCAGTCTCATAATAAATATCAAATTGCACCAACAAATCCACACTTTCCCTAAATCTTGTATTCTTCTATGTGCCATGTCTGTCACAGGCGTTGGCGATCATGGCCCTCAAACCCTACATATTGGAGGTGAATCATATATTCAGTTCCACACCAAACAGTTGCACCCATAAATGGACGCATCTTCTCTATCTATCGGGAGGCTAATCCAATCTTGATCCCCCACACACGATATTGCGGGTTGTGCCCCCCACTCCACCCCCGGTTCCGGCAAGTAGATGCAAATAACATGTGACGCTGTAATGACGGATGATAGTTTGCCACGAGACGGAACGTTTCATTACTCACAATTGTATAGCGTTAGAACCATCGGTATATGATTTATAGGGGCAAAACCTAGGTTCGCTCACCTTAACTTCAGGTATGTTGAAAGGAGACTCACCCCAGCACGTTTCGATAGCGTCGCCAAAACGACACAACGTGTCTTCTTAGAACTCTAATACGTCGAAGGTTGTCGAGGTCACAAAATCGAGTGGTATTGCCGATGTAGACGATTTTAAAGACAGTGTATCTGAAAAAAAATCACATTCAGAAATACCTGTTTATAAAAAAATAAAAATAAAATTCGCTTAACGAGTACGTGTAAGCAAGGGAATACTTTTATGGACGTCTGTCTACAATGTAAACTTTATGCACACTACACACTCTGGAAAACAACAACTCTGTAAATGCCCGATGAAGAAAATACTGTTGTCAAGAGAGCGACGTCAAACACCGACACAATATACGAAAATGCACCTAACACACTTTACAGAAGAGATGGCCGCAATGTACGCGGACACGACAGAGTAATCACACCAGTGGGCCTGGAAGCTCACATCATTGCAGCATCGCGACCTTCCTTGTCATCACACGCGTAGTAAACACTGGAGTTAAGCAAGCAGACATAATGTCTGGATTTATTTTTTGACGGTAATCGGCTGGATAAGGAGGAAAACAACTGAAGAAAGCAACACAAGGATAAGATGGAGATTCATGTCAAAACTGGAGGACTTGGACTTCGCAGATGACATTGCGCTGGTGAGATCAAGTCACATGCAAGCAAAAGGCAAAACAGATTTTGCATAAAAACCGGCTTAAAAATTGATAAAAAGATAAATTAGGTTGAGAGGATAAACAGCCAAGGCAACTACATAATACGGATTGATGACCAGCAACTGAATGAAGTAGAGAAATATACACACCTGGGCGCAAACGTCAGCAGGCATGGAGGAGGGGTGATGATATTATCAACAGAATAAGAAAAGTAAGAACATCATTCATGAAACTCAAGCAGATATGGAGCTCAAAAGTATACACATTAAAAACTAAATGAAGTTTATACCATACTCTTGTCAAATCAGTGTTATTGTGTGGATATGAAACATGGAAAGTAAACAAAAGCGACAACAACAAAACTTGTTATTTTCCAATTTAACTGTCACAAACAAATTTCGAAAATTAGATGGCCAGTAGACATTTCGAACATACACATTGAGAATATAGCAGCAGAAGAGAATATCAGCACAGAAGTTCAGAGAAGAAGGTGAAATTGGATTGGGTATGTGCTGAGAAAGAAGGACTACAAGCACTGCCTTACACCACTAACATCGACGCCGGAAGGAACAAGAAATGTTGGTCAGCCAAAAACAACGTGGAGATCCATAGTGGACAAGTTGTCAATTTTAATATATAAATTAAATGATTAAATCTTAGTGCATTTTAAGTATATTATATTTTAATGAACGATACTAATGGAATGATAATGTACACGTTTTAATATATAGCGCCTCATATTGATTGACTTGCGTTCTAGCAGCCTCATGGGCCACAAGATTTAACAAGATTGCCACCCAGAGAATTAACTCTAGATGGCAGGTGGACAAGGAAGCCCTTTGGTTTATAGAAAGTCCGACCCTTTTACCTATGTGTATCCCGCCCTTCTGAGGTATGTGTCGATTTTATTTTTAAACATATTCACGCTACTAGCACCCACACAATCAGCTGATAATCTGTTCCATTCATTTACAGTCCTTTGTAAAAATGAGAACTTTCTTATATCTAATCTACACTGCTACTTTGCTAATGTAACTTCATGTCCTCTAGTCCTTCTATCTTTCTTAACTGAGAAAAAAATATTTCTATCAATATTTTGATAACCATTCATTATTTTAAACACTTCTATCTGATCTTCTCTCAATCTCCTGGTCTCTAATGTTGTTAAGCCGCATTTTTAGGCGTATTTTGTAACTATGTCCTTCCTGCGATATGGCCTCCACGCTTGAATACAATATTCTAAATGGAGCCTAACTATTGTTTTGTACAGCGGTATTATTAGCTCTTTTTCCTTATACGATATGTTTCGCCTAATTAATCCAAGGATTTGATTTCCCTTTGAAGCTGCAATTCCGCATTGCACTGAAACCTTCATATCAGCACTAATGGTTAACCCTTAGTCCTTTTCTTTTACAGAAGTACTTAGTACAGTACCCCCCATTGTATATTCTACCTCTTCGTTCCAATGTCCTGCGTGGAGGCATTTACATTTCCCAAAATTGAACAGCATTTGCCACTTTTCAGATCATTTGATCAACTTGTCAAGATCATCTTGTAAATGTTGTCTATTTCCATCACTTTTAATCCTTCTAAACACTTTTATATGATCCGCAAATTTCAACACATTGCTTGTTGTTTCATCATCCAAATTGTTGATATATATTAAGAATAATATAGGTCCTAGTACTGATCCCTGTGGTACCCTCTCAATACCGATTTCCAGTTTGAAGCCTCCCCATCAACTACTACACGTTGTCTTCTGTCAATCAGCCATTTATCTATCCAGTTTATTATATCATTTCCTATGCCATGGGCCTTTCGTTTAAACAGTAATCTTTGATGTGGTACTTTGTCTAAAGTTTTTTGGAAAATCTAAGTAGACGATATCTACTGGTGATACCTCATCTATCCACTTAGTGATGTCTTCCAAAAAACATAACATATTTGTTAAACATGACCTCGCTTTAAATAACCCATGTTGAGATGGGTTTATCAAGTTATGTTTAACAAGAAAATCCACCATGTGATCTTTAATTAGTCTTTCTAATAATTTGCAAATCACTTAGGTTAAACTCACTGGTCTATATTTATCTGACTTGTTTCTCGAACCTTTTTTAAATAACGGTATAATGTTTGCCTCTTTCCATTCTAAAGGAACCACTCCCTCTTCTAATGACAAATTGAAAACTGTTGCAATCGGTACGCTAATTTGTTCTACAATTTCCAATAGTAGTTTGGGCGGAATCCCATCCACTCCAGGTGATTTATTATCCTTCATTGCCCTTATTTTATTAGCTACCATTTACGGGGTTACAATTAATTGTCCTAAACAGTCTGAATCTGCCCCCTTGAACTTAGCCTCTGGTACTGGCAGTGAACTTCCCTGGTAAACACTGAACTAAAGTATTAATTCAGGTCTTCTGCCATTAAGAATCCCTCTGATATTATATTTCCTGCACTATCTTCTAGAGGACCGACCTTATCTTTCCTAAACATTACATATCCTGTCAGTCCCATTCGGCATCTGATATATCGATGGTGATCCAGGATTCGGTTATACCTATTATGTGAGGGTCAATATCTTCTACCGTAATGTTTAATTCATTTCTTTTGTTTATTATACTCCTTGCGTTTAAACAAGCACATTTATATCCAGCTTCAGAAGAGTTTTCCAGACTGTTCTTTGCTGATTTATATGTGCTGTGTTTATCTTCGCCTCCAGTTTCAGGCTTTTCTGTGAGTCCCCCTGCGAATCTAGTTTAAATAGATGCAACCTGTCCCACTGTCAACAGATCGCAACACGTTCTCTGAGAAAACTGCTGCCCCCTTTCCACTAAGATGGATGTCATCTCTCATGTACATATCTTCCCTCCCAGCAAAGTATCCCCATAAATATGTGAATCCCACCCCTTCTTCTTCACACATCTGCTCAACTAATGCATTGATCGCCATCCTCTTGCAGTTTCTATATGTTGCCCCCCCCCCTTTCCTTCCATTACTGGCAGAATTCCTGACAGCATTATCTGTTCAACTGTTGTCTTCTTTAGTTTCCTCACTAACTCTCTATACGTCTGTGCTATCTCAGTTGTTCCCTCCCTGTCAGGATTATTTGTTTTTACATGTACCAGTATAGACCCTCCCTTGCCATGTCCCAATACCTTCTCTACCCTGTCAGTTTCATGTTCAATCCTAGCCCCCGGTAGACAAACAACGACGTCCTTCCCCTCGCTCAGGATCTTGTCCGCTTTTCTCATAGTGGAGTAGCCCTTAAATACCCTCTCTTTCCTCGTTGCCCCCTCAACCACTGCCTTAGAGTAGCTCCTTCTTCGGTTTGTATCTGTCTGGTTGTTGTCTTTTCCCCCTGTCTCTTCTCTCCTGTCACATTCTCCTCCGATCCATTCTTTCCTGTCGCTTTTTCTCATGTCACCTTTCCTTCTGTCAGCGTCCCTTTTATCGACTTCTCTTCTATCACATTTGCTCTCACTTACTTTCTTCCCTTCATCTTTCCTCCCATCTCATTTCCTGCTCTCCTCTCCCGCCCCATCTTCCCTCCCTCCTTCTCTATGGTCACTTTCTCCCCTGTCACCTTCACGCTTGTCACGTTTTCTGTCGTCGATTTTCCAATTTCTTCCCCTCCAATCACCTTCCCTCCTCTCAATCTCCTTTCCTCTGTTTTCTTGCCACTGCTATTCTCCTTTAGTCTTGCAGTATTCTCACCTCTCTCCCTGTCGTCTCTCTCCATTCGACCTGTCTCTTTTCTAATTCCCATCTCCATTCCCTTCACAATATCTGTCAACCTAACTATCTCCTTCTGCAGACATTCCACCTTCCAACACTCAATGCACTGAACAGTGAATCCTTCCTCCATGGTTTCTGCCCATGACTTCCCACAGCCGGACAATACAAAATCTACCCAGATGTGGCAATGATCGCACACCAAGTGTCGCTTTGCCTTGACTTGCCGCTTACAAGGCCCGAAGAGGAAGGGTAAGGAAAGGTAAATTATTGATTCCTATAAACAGTGTGGTTCCAAACATCTTATTATTTGTCATGTTTTGAACACGTTCGTTGGGTGCCCATATTATTTATATAAATAGCTTGTGTATGAGTTTTCGGTCCTTGTCAACGTTTTGTTCCAAATAACGCCGCAAACTGTTCTTAGCCAATGCAAATCAAATCAAATCAAATCGTGACATTTATATTGCGCTGTTCCAACAATCGTTGCTCACGGCGCCGTACAGAATGTTCGGGATAAGTCTTAAGGTTTGATTTAGAATCAGTGTTTGTGATTGTTGTTGCATTCAGCTTTTGCGGCAGCAAGTTCCATAGTGTTGGGGCTGCCACGCAAAATGATCTATCACCCCAGCGACGCGTTGCATTTGGTACTCATAAATGATTGTATTCACTGGAGCGCAACAATTGAGTTGGCTGACGTCTGTTCAAGCATTTGGTGATATAGTGTGGTGCACAGCCAGTCAGTGCTCGGTGCGTGAGTAGAAGTAACTTATACTGTACTCTAATTGCTATTGGCATACAGTGCAGCTTGATCAATAGAGGTGTGACATGACAGAACTTCCTGGCGCCGTCGACAAGGCGGGCCACCCAGCTCTGTACTCTTTGCAACCGTTCTAGTTGTTTCATAGGCAGTCGGTGGATTAATACATTGCCAACGTCAAGTCTGCTGGTAACAAACGAATGTATGACGTGTTCTGGCGCTGCAGGTGTTAGATAACGTCTTATTCTTGCAATATTTCGGGGATAGAAAATTGCAGATCTACATACAGCAGTCAGGTGCGTCTCCACCTTCATCTCGGCATCGAACTGTACACCAAGATTCCGCACATTCTGAGTTACGGTGACCAAACAGTCTTCAATGCATAGTGTGCGCAGCTCAATTTTGTTTAGTTGTTGCGCAGAGCCGAACACGATTACTTCTGTCTTTGAGTCATTGAAATTAAAAAGTTTGTCATCATCCACGTCCTGATCTCCACTACACATTACATACACACTACGGACGACAGCCGCAGCAATGTCCTCTTGGTGGGGTTTCACTGGAATGTAGATTTGAGTACCATCCGCGTAGAAATGACACATCAAAAAGTACTTGCGAATAATCTTAGCAACTGGTTCTACATAGATGGAGAACAGCTGAGGACCCACACGGAGCCTTGTGGTACACCGTATACCAGAGGACGAGCAGGCGATGTAGCACCATGAATGTGGACAGACTGGACTCTGTCTCTCAGGTATGACTTAAACCAGTCCAGTGCATCTTGGACCACTCCGATATCATGTGAGAGTCTACGCAACATCACTTCATGGTCGACGATGTCAAACGTAGCCGATAGATCAAGGATAACCAATATGACAACATTCTGATTGTCCATTGCGTGCAGGATGTGATTCTGCACACAGACAAGGGCCGTCTCAACGCTGTGATTCGGCTTGTACGCTGACTGATAGGGCTCACTGAGATTGTGCTCTGACATTTGAGCTGACAATCTCGCAGCAACGGCACGTTATATTGTCTTTGATAGATATGGTAGATTTGATACGGGTCAGTAGTTATTCAAGACAGTTTTGTCTAGACTCGGTTTCTTGAGTACTGGCCTGATGTGCGCTTCCTTCAAGTGCGAAGGCATTACCCCCGTTCTCACTACAAATGACACTAAGCTGACAGGCATTAATAGCTCGAACGTACGAAATGCGTTTACGCGCGGATTTTATAAATAGACAAATGGCGCCGAGTAAGTGCGCTGTGATCGCTGCGAGTTCTGTAATTTGCCCTGCACGTCGCTACGGTTCACGTCACGGTTTGTTTCACTCATCCGTGACCGCGCGCCGGCCATACTGTTAAAGGGTACGGCTGCCACATATATGTATATAACTTGCACACCTGCGGACATCCATTACCACTTTGCGGCTAGTTGGCATACGCCGGGTAACAAGTTCACTGAGGGAATAAAGACATCACTCTTATATGTCGCCCCTTGTACTGTCGACCGATTGCAACGCATATTCTTTCATCGGTATCTGTATCTGTGAAGCCGACATCCACACGCTGGCGAAACCATATGTACACCGTATAACCCTGATTTCAAGTTAATTAAATGATTGCAAACAATTTATCACTCTCTTCAACTCATACGTTTTACATTTTACGCGCAAATTACGTTTTACGTTCCAAAAAACTGATTTATCTGATAAAAGGTTAAAATGTTGACATATTTTCTGATGTCAGAACATCTGCAAATAATTACGTATACATGTAGGTGGGTAGAAGTCATAATCATCACAGCTGATCGGAAATAGTCACCCCTGAAATTTGGTATGTCACATGGAATGGAAGTTCCATGGAAAACCCAAGACATCATTTAATCAAAATGTTTCCTCTGAAAGAAATGACGTCTTCACCAGCGGGCCCATTCGACTGTAATACTCGCGTTACAACACGGCCGTCTCCACGTTAGTGTCGCCCGTGTAAAAGTACTGCAGTTACAGACATTTCCCGAAGACAACAACTTGGACCGTGTCAGTGTAGTCAAGTATCAATTACCCTTGTCCCCGTTGCTCCTCTACTATTTCATAATAAGCAGGGGAGTTATATAATATACATATCTGCGGACAACCATTATCAATTTCTATTTATTCACGTCCCTATTCTTCTGTTATGACAAATGACTAAACCCATCTGGATATCTAGTAATGGTGTCGTCACACACGCACATTTAGCCTATCTGGTACCAGTTAAAACAGCTTGGTGACGTATGTGTGCTATACTAGACTACAGTAGGACCGATAGCCAACCAATAACTGGGTCCGCGCCTATAGAGTAGTCGTCGTGCAATTGTTGTAACTAGTAACCACACACATGTATCTACCTACCTTTGCTGGAAAAGACGACGATTTTCTGTGTCAATGTGTTCCTTGATCAGGGTCTTTAGCGATGTGCAAACCATGTGCCCAAACACGTAATATATATATAGGTGATACGGGTAGGGGGAGGGGTGAAACGTACCCAATCACAACAAACAAACGTGTCACATGATAGCATATACCGCTATTTTGAGAACAACTACTCCAGTGATTAACTTAATATATAACCGAATATATAGTATAGTACATATTGGAAAACATCCTTTCTGAAACACTCAGCCGTGTAACAAAGAATGAGCCCTTCTTCTAACTGATCGATACCGATCGGTTATGTTGCAATGGCTACGGCGCTTTCAACACGATAACGATCTGTAATGTTGCAATGTCCACGGCGCTTTCAACATGATGTTGCAATGACTACGGCGCTTCAAGCAGGACACCGGTCGGTTATGTATGCAATGCAACACCATCTCTCTGAAATGCTTATATCTGTCTTAATATTTGATATCTACGAGAGCATGTTGTAAAACAATTATTCTCAAGAAGCAATAGAGATTATGTTATGTTATGTTAAAGTGTCTACGCCGCTTAATTCAGCCGCTTGCTGATACATCGCTTTATCGCTGCTCAAATAGCTACACTAAGGACAATTCGAACAATCACAATTGAAACGTCAGATCGGCTGCCATACGTAATGGTTGTATTTTACAATAATAGAAGAACAAATATATATATTCCGAAATTATCACAACATAAATTACTGACGTAAGGAGTGTGAAACCTTTTCGAGAAACCATAATGTGAATGCATTCACCGACACAATTCTTGCCAACGATATCTAGACATTGCCATACACGCCAAGGAAACATATCTGATGACAAAAGGAACCTGCTTACACCTAAGTAATATTACAAGCATCAGGGATCGTTTCTACTGATCAAATAAAAATTATGTCAAACTTAAATATGCATAACATTGAAGTACAATTTGGTCAAACACAGCGATGCTGCCAAATGTGTCCGGAATAAGAAAAATCCGTAATGGCGGTAAAGGAATGTGGATGCTGCATACACAAAGGAGACCTGGCGGAATTGGAGAGGATACGGATATCACGCCAACAAGTCTATAAACCCATGAACTGTATGAAGGGTATTAAACGACAACTACCATTCCAAGACCTGGGTCAACAACGACCCTCTCCACTGAATACATCCCAATTGGCTCAGCCCACGCAATATTTGCTGCTTATTTTCCGGCGCCAGTGTATAAACATCACACATGCGTCATTCGAGTAACGTTTTTGTCAATGGGGTCATGCTGACCACAAATTGATGAAAGGTAAAGAGGTGCGTGCGGTATGTGTATGTGTGGGTTTGTGTGTGTGTGTGTGTGTGTGTGTGTGTGTGTGTGTGTGTGTGTGTGTGTGTGTGTGTAGGCTTTAATTCCTCCCTGTGTCCCACTTTGCAGGGTAAAGCTTGGACATGTACATGTTTTCGAAAACCGTTCAATATTATTATGTTGCTATAACAACTATTTGTATTAGACAATAAAGTGTTTCAAGCAACTTAAAATAGAATGTGTTTGGTCTAAATGGTATATTTTAATTGTTTTATATTTTGCATTAAGTAATATCTGGATGTGTGTTTTACCTGGGTAAAATATTATAGTATGCCTACAATGTGATTTTTTTTTAAATGTGGACAAGGATTGTGTTGCATGAACTATATAATACAAAAGATAAGCATGTGATGTTAGTATGACTACAAGGTATACATGTATAAAATTGTTCTTGTTTTTTTGTTATTAAATTATCATCAGCCATGTTTTATCAGATGTAAAATAGACCTAGTCACTCATATAAGAAATAGTCTTTTCTTCAATGTTAGTGTTCTCTCCTCTACCAACCTCCCATTTCACTTCCACGTGGCATATTATTGTTTCGTGTATCATGTTATGAACATTTATTGCAATTAATGCTAGGTGGATTATCTTGTCAAACAAAATACAATCTTGGTTTTCCCGTCTCAATACATTACATTGCTTTGTTTTCTGATCAATATCATTACTTTTGCGTTTAAAAATAAATATGGCTGAATACTTACCGGTGATATATCAAGCGAAATTTTTTGTGCAGGCCATTACAGGTAACACAGAGGGCGCAAGGAAGACACAAGACAACTTCACCAAACCTATCCCAGTAATACCACATGTCCGAGGAGGTACGAATTAAAGTGGGGGCATTGAAGCAGCAGAAGAAATACTCGAAACGGGCGCCGGTTTCGTTGAATATATTCATGTGGTTGGCCACGTGAAATGTGTCGATCACAATGAGTGTGATCACAAGGAAGGTGGCAATGCTGCAGTAATAGGAGCGGCCAGGACCATTGGAGTGATTGGAGAATCAGTTGGTAGATTTCTCGTTGGTGGACCCGTGGGAGCCGCAACTGGTGGAGTGTGTGGCGGAGTTCTGATGGATGATGTGACGTCTCTTGCAAACTCGCTAATACACGGAGAGAAACATATGGACGGCGCATGTTGTGCGGTAACAAAATTCTTTGAAAATGCCACAGACCCATGGCTCTATCTTGATGTTGCTGTTGTTCCTGCGGCGGACGCGATGGCGGGATACAAGGCAGGAAGCGATCTCGCTCAAAGTGCATGGCCCGTAAGCAATTGGAGTGTAGCGAGTACACATAGTGAAACAAGTCGTCCGAAAACTAAGAATGATGGCAAAATTGTGAAAAAATATCTATGAAACTCATCGGTCAAAGCAATATATTGAAGAAACAATTGAGAAATTGCATTTAAACGACGAGGAAGATGAGGCTAATGTGGAGGCAGTCGTCCCTGTATCCTAGCCAGTTAACATTCTGATGGATACTGGAGTTGCGATCGCCGTTGAAATACTAGAGGAAAGGGAGGCCTATTTGACACTACTTGTCGTTGTCCTAATGACACATTCCAACATGGAACAAACACATATGCATATAATGCATCTATAATCATTAATTAAATAATAGTAATATAGCGTGTCAGAGACTGTTGTTTGACGACTGTAAATGTCGCGAGCTCTCAGTGTGTATGCTAAAAACTGCGTATGCTTCGTTTACACAAGCCATGCTACTTTCGCTTTTTGTTCAATTATTTAAACATAGATTGCTTTCATTATGGCATAGGTACGCACGCACGTTCTCTCTCTCTCACACACACACACACATACACACACGCACACACACACACACACACACACACACACACACACACACACATCAGACTGGAATGTAATAAACATACCTCGGATAACTACTACACGAAGTAGCGTCCGATAAAATTAATGTACTTTCTGCATTTACATGTTTGTTACACTAACCACCAAGAATTATTAGACAATAAGTGGCATAATATATCGATATAAATGCTTACGAGAGAAGAAAATCAATCGTGGAAATCTGTATTAAAATGGTCTTTAATTCTAAGTGAAAATGTATACATGATTCCCTTTTAGCTTAACTCTGTGTGTGCGCGTGTGTGGGGCGATGGCTTGGTGGGAAATGGTGTTTGTGTGAGTGCGTGCGCCCGTATAAGTGCGTGTACATGTGTGTATGTGTTTATGGAAATACCGCGCTCGTGTGTATTCTTCATACAGGAATACATCAACATAAACCAAAGAGTTTATGTGAGAGAATACAGCGGTTTCGATTATATCATCCTTGACATTTGATGTCACCTGACATGCACGCCGAGCGGGTACATCTTGCAGAGACATCTAACGAGTAGGCGGAGTCATTCCAAACATTCCAATAACTGCTACTACTCAGCATTAGGAGTATGTTTGCAAAAGTGCACTGAACAATGTTCAATGTGATGTTCGGTCCATGGGCGCTCTCACCAGGAGATCAAGCATGAATGTAATACCCCACAAACGGGGGCGCGCAAAATGTACCACTTGTAATACGTCATTCACTAACTACGCTCATATCCTCTGAAAATAGACGACTTTCGACAAACCATTCAAAAAACAACAACTCTCCGGCGCTACCGCTGATACAATGCGAAAATAGTCTCAATTGTTGATGCTTAAAATCCGTTGCGTTCTGCAACGATTCTTTGCTGCAAACATGATCGTTTCACGAAGTCTTTACACACAATTTGAGTATAACTTGGCGGCATGCGAGTTCGCAGAAAGGAGGTTGGCTGCGTGCCATTCAGACAAAATAATTTATCCGTGATTAAAAAATGGGTGAAGAACAAAGACATCTTACACAAGTAGTCATGCGGACCGTCTCACCTGCTCCATGATTCACTACAGAACACTAGTGGCTGCTAAGCACTAGGTAATAATACAATAAGATAACTAAAGACCCATTTACACGAACAACTAGTTGGCGGACTAGTTGGCCAACTCGGTGTTGCCCAACTGATCCGACAACTTTTACGTGTGCATTTACACGTGTGACATGTCTCGACGCAGCAAACGACTGCGACCTTGAGCTCGACTGCAACTACTTACGATTTTGAGCTCTCAGGTAGAAGAAACAGAAATGTAGAAGAAACAGAAATGTCAACGAGTTACGTGGCTTCGTTGTTTACAAAATAATGTTGTGTGTAGAAACATAGTATTAGTATGTGCGTGTTAGCAAGCCATTTTACAAATAAGAGAGAGAGAGAGAAAGAGAGAGAGAGAGAGAGAGAGAGAGAGAGAGAGAGAGAGAGAGAGAGAGAGAGAGAGAGAGAGAGAGAGAGAGAGAGAGAACGGGGAGAGAGGGAGGGAGAGACCATTAATTGTTCCTAAATACCTTTTAATTACCCCTGATTACCCTTAATTACGTATTACTCATATTGTCGTGTTTTGTTCATTTTTTTCATACACGCGCACACATGCCATGACGCGCAGAGGTAGATGCCCCATACACACGCGCACACACACGCACACGCACACATTGATAACTTAGTTGTTTTGAGGGTACAGTATTTATAATATTTAGTGAACAGTTTGGTGATAATAAAGTCAGTCACTATGATTTTCTACGGCGCGTTTCCAAGCTACGGCTATCTCAAATGAAATTACTACCTACCTACAGCCGCTGTCTACCACCACTGTGTATACAAATCAATGATCACATGAAAGGCGTTGTGATTAGAAATATACCGTACGGTCTAGAATTCTAACTGCAAAGACAGCTGCTCTACGAGAAAAGGGCATATATATATAAATAACATCACAGTGTAGCGGTAGTGTAAGTGTTTATCAAAGTAGTGGTCATACAGATAGAAATGACAATAAGCTGTCATTATTAGCGCGAACGTGTGAAAGACGTTTACGCGCAGGTTTCTGTAAATATACTAATGGCGTCGTGTAAGTGCGCTGTGGTCGCTGCGAGTTCTGTCATTTAACATGCACGTCGCTAAGGTTCACTTCACAGTTTCCTTCACTCATCCGTGACCGCGCGCCGGCCATACAAGAGAGCGGCTGCCACATATTTATATAACTTGCACATCTGCGGATATCCAATATCACATTCTACTTATTCACGTCCCTATTTAACCCATCTATCTATGAAGCCGACATCCACACGCTGGTGAATCCATGTGTACACCGTATAACCCTGATTTCAAGTTAATTAAATGATTGCAAACATTTTATATCACTCTCTTCAACTCATACGTTTATATATTACGCGCAAATTAGGTTTTACGCTCCGAAAAACTGATTTACATTGACATATTTTCTGATGTCAGAACATCTGCAAATAATTACGTATACATGTAGGTGGGTAGTAGTCATAATCATCACAAGTCACCCCTGAAATTTGGGTTGTCACATGGAGTGGAAGTTCCATGGAAAACCCAAGACATCATTTAATCAAAATGTTTCCTCTGAAAGAAATGACGTCTTCATCAGCGGGTCCACGCGACTGTACTACTCGCGTTACAACACGGCCGTCTTTACGTTGGTGTCGCCCGTGTATAATTGCTGCAGTTACATACATTTCCCGGAGACAACAACTTGGACCGTGTCAGCGTAGTCACGTGTAAATTCCCGTTGTCCCCGATGCTCCTCTACTATTTCACAATAAGCAGGGGACGGATTTATCGCCATCAAATAATAAACTTACCCGATTATATAATGTTGAAATACAATATTAGTGTTGTAGTTCTCGATTCCGATTGGATAATTGAATAACTGTGTGATAACTCGTTGTTGTTGATAACTCGCCTAGTCAGAACTGTGACAGCTTGCCTTGTTGGTAAGTTATTTTATAAACATTTGATGATAATTTTATTTTATAAATTTGCGTGCTCAAATACTTATGGGGACATTGTCATTGTTACGTGCATATTAAATCCTTCATGCTAGTTGGCAGGGGGTACGGTGGTTGCGTGTGCACCCTACCCGCTGAGAGAAAAAATTATCTTGAGAATAGTTATGCTCGATTAGAAAACAGTGCCTCCTACCCCGTCTTTCGGTGTACGACTGAGGCTTCTGTTCAGATTTTGGACTGTGTGAGAAATGTGCAACTGAAGTTACAAACAACTCAAACGATCAGCCACGTCACATGTCTGAACCTTGCAACTGAAATGCACTTGTTCTTCATACGTAATGTCAGTGTTGCATGCATGGTAAATGTGTGAATATTAAACCCCTGAACGTGTAAATAAGCCGAGTGCATGTTAAACTTGTTAAAACCTTGCACGAATAAATGAGCTAAGTGCGTCGAAGATATCGCCTTGGTTTGTGTGCATGTTAAAATCTTGCACAATTAAAGGAGCTGAGTGTAGGCCAATCGGAGATATCACCAGGGTTGTGTGCATGTAAAAACCTTGCACGAGTAAATGAGCTGAGTGCATCAGATATATCGCCAGGGTTGAGTGCGTGTTAATCCCTTGCACGAGTAAAGTGCGTATACAGTGCGCCAGTGATTTGCCGACCAGATAAATCATTGCGGAAAAATGGGCGACGTGCTGCAAGAATACGTGTTGTAGTCGAAAAAGAAATGCAAGTTTCCGGTGTAAATTATATACACTATTTGAATAGACGTGATATTGATAAATGTAGGCAAACAATGTGTGTAATATGGCCGATGGGTCGTTGTCCCCTTGGGCAATAAAAGCGAGCGATATTTATCTTTCACAGGGCCTTGCAGTCGATAAAGAGGAGTGGTTCTCTATTTTCCAATAAGGGCAAATGTGAACCGGTCGATCGGCTGTTGTTGTTGTTGTTGTTGGTTAACCCAATTACACAATTTATCGTAGACATGTTCAGCGGAAGACAGGTCGGGGGTTAAGCGCAAACTCGTGACTGCCGCTTCTGCTACTGCCGCCGCCGCTGCTGCTGCTTCCGTCGCCGCCACCACTGCCGTTACCGCTGCTGCTCCCGCCGCCGCCGCGGCCGCTGCTGCTGATGATTTTTTACTGTACAAATTATGAAAAAGTTCACCACAAAAGTGGCAGTAACCATAGAAAACTGAAACAAAGCAATGAATTTACACATTGGACAATTATTTTTGACTGTCAGTGATATAATTGTGAAAGTGAGTAAATGAGTTGCAAACGGCTATAGTGAAAAGAATATGTAGTAAATATGCCAAATCAAAAACGCATTTATTAAATGTCAGATATAAAGGACTGATTAAATAACGATTTAAGTAAACGTACTTGAGAAGATTATAAAAGCATTGATGAATGTGATGTGCAGTAAATGTTTGCTATATTTAAGTGTACCAATAATGCTATCGTGTTGTATACCTTCGTATACCTTCAAAATTTACCGCTTTATCAAAACAACAGCATTCATCATTTCAACACACGTGGACAATACAAAATACACACACAATCAGGGTACAACACGAATTTGCCAAACGAAATCTCAGATACACCTTGCCGCATACTATCAGTAATGCACCAATTTTAATAAAAGGTACAATTTACACTCATAGCTTACACGGGTTTGCAATGCATGTTAAACATCATTATTTATCTATACGTGCATTAAGAAATTGTAAAATTTGTTATCATGAATGAATAACGAATAACAAATAAGAATAAGCAATTATGTATACCTCCCTGGAGGAATAACCATTCAAACCATAATCATGTAAACTGTCAGGTTATAAGCCTTGCCTGACTTATTCGGTTTGCCGATCTATGCTACTATTTTTCTATATAACTAGGATTTTTCATTAATATTAAACAGGTGGCTCCCAAGAGAGAGGCTTTCTAGCCATAGTGGGAGTCTCCTGCTGGAAGCGCCGTAGACACTGCATACATAACAGACCGTATACATTGCAGTCAGTCATAACCGTAGACATTGCAACATAACCGAGCTGCGTCTTGCTGGAAGCGCCGTAGACATTGCAACATAACCGATCGTTATCATGTTGAAAGCGCCGTAGACATTGCAACATAACCTATCGGTGTCGTGTTGAAAGCGTCGTACACATTGCAACATAACCGATCGGTATCGTGTTGAAGGCACATACAGAATCATCGAACCAAGGAAATACCAATGTTGATATGAGAGTTCATCACGAACATGGAAGGACTGAGTCATACGTGGTCTGAGCAGCCAGAACTAGGGCTCATCCTTTTTTTACACGGCTGAGTACTTCGGAAAGCATGTTTTCCAGTATGTGCTATATATATATATATATATATATACACGGTTATATATTAGCTACGTCTACTAAAATAGCGGCATATGCTATCACGTGACACGTTTGTTTGTTGTGATTGGGTACGTGTAACTCCTCCCCCTACCCGTATCACCTGTTAGCAGCAGACGTGACTATTGCAATTCCCTCCTTTATAATATCGCTAGCAAGGGTAGCACAAAACTTCAAATTGTGTCCAAAATTGTTTAGCAAGAATAGCTACAAGATCTCCTCGTTTTTCTCGCTCTGTACCACTTTTGAAGTCATTGCATTGGCTTCCTGTACGATATCGTATATTATATAAGATCTGTACCATTACATACCAGTCACTGTCCAGTATGCAACCATATTATCTGCATTCACTGCTTACTCCTGTAAGAAAACCTATCCAGCTTCGAACGTCTAATTCTGACCTACTTTCTGTTCCTAGAGTCAACATTGGAAGCTGGGCTTTTTCTGTTGCTGCACCGACTCTTTGGAATATGCTCCCTCTTAGTGTTAGATCAGTTGAAAATATTACAAAATTCCGTCGTCATTTATCTTTACAACCTTGCTTATACACTATAGCTCCCTAGTGCCTTGACGCATCTGTTGACAACTGGAATACTCCTTATGGATTTTAAGATTGACCAATGCTTTTGTTTTGATGCGCCTCTGAGCTAAGTATCCAAGGATTTAGACGCAATTGAAGTTATCTTATTATTATTATTATATGTATTACGTGTTTGGGCATATTGCTTGCACATCGTGTAAGACCTTTCATTGAAAATCGTCGTCATCTCCAGCAAAGGTCCGTAGACACATGTGTTTATTAAGCACAACCATTACAAGACGACTACACTATAGGCGCGGACCCCATTATTGGTTGACTGTCGGCCCTACTGTAGTCACATATACCCGAAGTGTATATTTTTATGTTTTGTATGTGTATGTGGTGTGTGTGTTTGTGTGTGTGTGTGTGTGTGTGTGTGTGTGTGTGTGTGTGTATGTGTGTGTGTGTGTGTGTGTGTGTGTGTGTGTGTGTGTGTGTGTGTGTGTGTGTGTGTGTGTGTGTGTGTGTGTGTGTGTGTGTGTGTGTGTGTGTGTGTGTGTGTGTGTGTGTGTGTGTGTGTGTGTGTGGGAGTTGCCTGATTGGTTGCTATGCCATGTGTTATATATTCGCCGGTGCACACCACAACATCACAAATCACACAACACAAACACGACTTCTGGCGACTAGCATGGAATATCTAGAGTGAAGAAGAAACAGAGAATTTCGTGGTGGCAAGTACGACGCCAATTCGGCGTTTGGTGGCCTGACATTGATGGTGAACAAAAGTCACGCTGCGGCATAGAGTCTGTAGGCGTAGCGTGACGTCACGCGTGCAATAAAAACTTAAGTTTAGACTGAAGTTGGCTTGCTTGTAAACAAGGCACGTCGCAATATGGCGTCAATGAATTTCTCAAAGTTCGCACTGTTCGTTCCTGACTCAGATACATATGTCATAGGTCCCATGTGGCAAAACATGGCAGGACTGTTCGAAAATTACTTGGTAGCAATGAACATTATCAATGTCAATAACAATCGGATAACAGCTCTGTTGTTACGTATCGCCGGCGAAAACGTGTTTCATATGTACGACATTTTAAAAACTGTCGGCGATGACTGATGAATATGCTACGCATGTACATGGACAATGCGGTATCTTCAAATGTCGAAAAGCAAGGCAAGAACACTATTACATTGATGTATATGCCTGCATACTGCGCGCGCGCGCTCTCTCTCTCTCTCTCTCTCTCTCTCTCTCTCTCTCTCCACGCACAAATATTGCAAAGAGTTGACACCGATGCAGTGTGGGAGGAATCGCTTCGTAAGTCAACAAAGACGTTAAAAGAACAGCTCTCTCATTTAAACGTCAGACAGCCGATATTTCGGGCACATACTAACCAAACATGCACAACCTGCGTCAACAGGTTTACTTGTAGACAACAAAATCAGCTACAATGCACAACGGACGTATCGTTACTATGGCGGAATGTATCCGCACAGAAGGGACTGTTCAGCTAAACATTAGCGCTGTAATTAATTTGCAAAAGGTAGTAATTTTGAGCGTTTGTGTTGATCAATACACATATCATATAGCAACCAAACAATGCACTCGCCATAGTTTGGGCAGTAGAACATTTTGACTTGTACGTTTATGGGAGGGATTCCTAAACTTTTTTGTCCGCGTACCCCTTGAGCCCTGAGACGATCAATAGTCGCAATGTAATATAGAATTATAGACCAAACAACGTTCAACATTGATGACACATCATTTTATTAACGTGGTAATCAGAGCAATACGTCGAATGTCGAGAAATCACCTCAGTGTGAGGGATGAGCTTGTCTGCTCTTAACCAATTCTTCGAGTCGAGGGACACTTTTGCATAGGCACACACGCAGGACAGCCTTGACACGCAGTCGGACACGCATGGTGTTCTTCATTGCGAACGGCGCTATAAATCCTTGCTCACAAAGAAAAGTTGTTGGAGACAACAGCAATGCTCTCACGGGAACATTAGCCACAGTCGGGTACGACACACTCATCTTTGACCAGAACATAGTGAAAGGGAGATCTTCAAATGCATTACGGGAGGTGGAGTCGTTTACGACCTCCAAAAGTCCTCTTGCACACGGTTTGGTAGAGATTACACGTTCACTTTGAACGGGTTTCTGAGCAATTTTGCATCATGCTCACTCAAATCTGGGAAGTAGGTTTTGGATTCCCCTTGATTTGAACACAGGTGTGACTCAACAAGTTCTGGATGCTTCTTGATTCTGGATGAAAGTACCTTCTCAGCTTCTCGAGGGTAAATATGTCGGTTTTTATACTTGTATCCCATATTCAACATGATGAATGCATGTACCTCGTTTAAGAAATCAATCACCGTGGTGAACTGCCCTAGAAGTGATTTGTTCAGTGCGTTCAGTCGGGAGATGATGTCATTCAATTACGCCAATTGTAAGAGCCAGTCTTTGTCCAACAGTCTATCAACCAATCTTCGAGACTGCGCCTTGCCAACGCGGTTAAATAACTCGGCGATCTCCTCCTTTAACGCCACCACCCTGGATATCACGTGCCCCTTGACAACCAGTGGACCTCTGTGTGGAATAGTAACGTCTGGTGATCCTGGAACAAGAGGCGGAAGAGGCGGGTATTCAGGGCGCTGGAGATGATAGCATTTACCATTTTCTCTACATCGTCAAAAAACTTATCTTAGCTCTGGCGGGAGCGTTTCGGATGGGAGCGCGTATCGACGAAGCATACAGTGAAGTGTCTTTGTCCTAGGATTCGCTGCCTTCACACGGGCTAGAAATCCCGAACGATTGCCAAGCATGGCTGGTGCTCCGTAAGTTGTGCATGCGTATACGTTATCCCACGACAGTCCTTCGGCTTCAAAAAACGTTGAACCCTCGCGGAATACGTCCTCTCCCATCGCGGTGGATTCCAACTGATGGCAAAACAGGAATTCTTCCTTGAAGTCCCCGTCTTGTACGTATTAGCCACGTATGTTGATTCGTCGAGCTGAATTGCGAACCCCCGTATCTCAGCAACAAGCTGCTGCTTGATGTCATCCGCCATCTCACAGATTCGCCAATAAACAGTATTGTTTGAGATAGGCACCGAGTTGAGCTTCTTCTCAGCAGTTTCACGAGTAGTGCACCGAACTATATCCTTGCAACAGGGGAGGATCAGTTCTTCGGCAATAATGTGCGGCTTTTTTTTCTTGAGCAATCCTCAACGCCACCGTATATGAGGTTCGTAGACCATCTTGGTTATGTTGACAAAATTGGTCAGAGTAATCGAGACGAGCTTGCTTCACTCCAACCTCCTTTTACTTGAAGAAGGCAACATCTTTGTTGGCCAACTACGGATGATATCCACTCAAGTGCCGCTTAAGGAAGTTTGGTTTCATGGAACCCTCACGCAGTTGCATACTACGAACAGCAGAAGCTGACGCCCACTCTTGATCATCATCATCATCTTCATCCTTTTGGCGGTCACAATCAACTTGCTGATTATTCTGCCGCTCTTTGGGGGTTGCGAGGAGGTAGAATTTGATTTTGCCAAGAGAAGAATATCTAGAGTGACAGACCTATGGAGAACATTCGATCGCTATAAAAGTTTTAAATTAATAATAAAATAAACCCAAATAAAACAAAAAACAAAACAAAAAAAACGCAAATGAAATCAAATGTAAAACAATTAAATAAATATTGAAATGAAAATTAAAATCCATACCCCTATACCTAGTCTAACTATGTAATATCTAGTTTTGTGGCACCCTTGCTTTGAAAGAGTCAAGGGTGCTGGCAGCTACTGCTGTTTCAGGCAGATCGCTCCAGTCTTTGATGGTATTGGGGAGGAAAGAATGTTGTCTGTACTTGGTTCTGCACTGGATCTGGCAGAGCTGCTGTGAGTGCCCTCTTCTTTGTCTGATCGGAGCAGGATGGAGTTTGGAGCGATCGACTACAGCTTGGTTCTTAACGATTTTATGTAACATGGTCAATCTTGCCACCTTTCTGCGGTACTGGAGGGAAGGCCATTTGAGTTTGGTGATCATTGTGGTCTCACTAGATGTCTTCTGGTACTGGTTGGCCACAAACCGAGCGGCTCTTCTCTGGAATGCCTCGATCTTGTCAATGTTGCGCTGTGTGTAAGGGTCCCAGACTGAGCAGGCATACTCCAGTATGAGACGAACGAAGGTCTTGTATGCTGTCTCCTTCAGTTGGGTGGCGCTGATCTTGATGTTGCGACGTAAGAAACCTAGGGTCTTGTTGGCTTTAGCACAGATGTTGTCAATGTGCTGGTCCCAGCAGATGTCTCGGGTGATGGTAAAGCCGAGGTACTTGACGGAGGTGACCGTTGCCAGTGTACTGCCATGGAGTAGGTATTGGCACTCCGCTATGGTCCTCTTGCGGGTGACTGGGAGAGTCATACATTTCCCTGGGTGGAAAGCCATATCCCATCGTTGTTCCCAGTTTTCCAGTCGGTGGAGGTCGAGTTGTAGCTGGTGTTGGTCGTGGTCAGTGGAGGAGAGGCGATAGACAGCGGTGTCATCAGCAAATAGGCGTGTCCGCGAAGTGAGTTGTTCTGGGAGGTCATTGATGTAGGCCAGGAATAGTGCTGGGCCGACAACTGACCCCTGTGGTACACCTGAGCGCACACTGACGTAGCCTGAGGTAGCATTGTTAAACACTACTGCTTGCCGCCGATTCCTGAGGAAAGCCCCGAGCCACTGGTTGACTTTGCCTTGGACTCCATAGTGGTGTAGCTTATGTAGTAGGAGACTGTGGATAACCCGGTCGAAGGCTTTCGCAAAGTCCATTATTATGATGTCGGCTTGGTGGCCTTGTTCCAAGTTCTCGAGTTCTTCAGTGAAGTCCAGTAGTTGTGTTTCACAAGATCTTAATTTGCGGAAGCCGTGTTGTTCTGGCCTAAGGAAGCTTGGTTTCATGGAACCCTCAGGCAGTTGCATACTACGAACAGCAGAAGCTGACGCCCACTCTTGATAATATATGTAAATCCTTACCGGATGTAGCTGTTGAAATATTGACGTTGCTTTGTGGAAGATGCCATCACAAAACCTTTAAAATGGAGAATGGTGTTATTGACGACCTATAGTGGATGTCAATTGCAGGGTTTTTATATACTGGCGACAGTGTAATCCACAACGACATGAGGTTAACCTTGGAAGGATAGTTGCTGATCATTGTTTTTTTCAGTCCCTAATATTTATTTTTTAACAAGGCCGGTATTTAATATGGTCAAATCATACGATGGTAGTAATAAGGCCTATGTTTAATTTTCCACCCATTGACCTAGCCCGAAGCCCGTTACGTAGTTCTAGTATAGGCTACTAGTAACTAGACAAGCTGATGATTTTTGTCAATCACGTTTCTATTATATGAGGGGATAAAAAACGTAAGTGCCATTTTCAAAAAAACAATTTGTTAATAGGCCTCTGGAGCAATTGTTGTTTGACTGGATAACGTTTATCTGTGTTTTTATAAACATAGCAAAATGGCAGACTATCATACGTTTAAAGATCCGATGAATTCATATACGTTTCAAGATACGATTGGATCATCATGCATGGAAAGGGGGGATTGTGTTGGCATACATTATGCTTTACTAAAACATAGTTAAGTTTCGAAGACGAAGGTGGCTTACCTAATTGGCGTTAACATAGCATATGGCTCGGTAATAAGCACTTAGGCATTACCAGTTACACTTTAAGATCCTGTGAAATGATCGTCACTAATTTTCAAATTACTTCCGATGTCTCTTAACTGTGCAAAATGGTAAACAATTCGAACTAGTGATTTACGAACTTGGGTAACGACATTGTAACAGCGACTTAATGTATGCACACAAAAATATGCTTTATAGTAGATTGATAATATATCTCTCTCACACACACACACACACACACACACACACACACACACACACACACACACACACACACACACACACACACACACACACACACACACACACACACACACACACACACACACACACACACACACACACACACACACACAAACACACACACACACTAGTGTTCTCAATCGTGGACCACACAACGTTCTAAAATCCTTAGTTTCAGCCAACACTTTGCGTACCCCCTGGAAAACCTCTCCGTACGCCCGCCCACCCCAGTTTGGGAACCATTGGTTTATGGCAATCGCTTGACGACAATGACAACCACTAGAAACAATTTGGAACAATCCTAGGTCGAAGTTATCAGCTAGACTAGAGAAATGGTCGCTTCGCTTGCAAAAGTATGATCTGCAAATCAGACACTAGTAGGGGAATCACAATCCCGCTGATTGGATGCGCCGTCATTCACTTCCCTGTACGTCTGATTCTGAACACACATCGAAGGTTGCAGATGACTACATAAGTTTCGTCGCAGAACACATTGCTCCGAAGGCAATGACACTGGAAGAGGTGAAAAGCGAGACTCGTGTCTACAAGACGCTACAAGAAGTTGTAAAACGCATTCAGAATGAAAACTGGGACGATCCTTATAATGTTCCCGAAATGCACTCATTCCGCAACGTTCAGAGTGAACTGTTAGTTTCAAACGATGTCATTTTTTCAGAGGAATTCGACTGTTGTTACAAAAAACACTTCAACAGAAAGGCACCCATCTTGCTCGTGAGGTACAACAGAGAATCCTTAACACAAAACGCCTTTTCCAAGAAATGTATAATTCCCCAATATTGACAAGATGACAGAACAAACCATAAGGGATGCATCGCCTGTCAAGCCACTGAATTGGAAGTTGCTCCAGAACAATTAAGAATGTTGGAACTTCCGCGAAGTCCTTGGAACCGCCGTCCAAGGACTTCGCGGAAGTTCCAATAACATTTCAGCAGATTTCAAAGGCCCATATGGTCTGAACAGCGAATACATAATTGGTAGTGGTGGACGAGTCTCTCTTTATGCTGTTACCCACTTAACAGTGTATGGAAATGCTTGATACCAGTCCTGGATATATATCTTGCATATTTGTAATACCGGAGTCCTGAAAACGGATACCTGTCCACCGTTTAACAGCGACCAGTTTCGTATGTTTGCGGAATACATGGGATTTCATCTTAGAATTACTCCTCTTTGGCCTAGAGCAAGCTCCGAGGTTGAGCGTTCCATGAGAAACATAAACAAAGTTGTGCAAGCTGCCACAATAAAAGGACGATCATGGAAAAAGGAGTTGCAGCGTTTTCAAATGTGCAAATCGAAGATAACGTTATCTAACATGGCGTCAATAACACAAAACCACATCAAAGTTCAAATGATAAAATGAGCAGCTGTAATGGGTATATATGGAGGTTTTGGTATCTGGAAATATTATGGCGCTACTTTGCAGTCAAATTTATGCAGGGCTACTGATTTGCATCTCGATAGTGTAGGTTCTTCAATTGATCTCTCTTCCGTTTTACTGATAATAATAGCGAAAACAAGTCAAATTCTGTCAGGATAGGCATACAGTACATACTTGAAATTGACTGTTTGACATTTCAAAATGTGTGCATAGTTATCATCATGACAAAGTAGGTATACACATAGTTCTTTCAGCGCGGAGTAATTTGTATAATGCTTTGCTGATGCTTGAAAGATCCACCGCGTAGGACATAAAAATGAATGCCTTCCTTGGTATCATTCATAATGTTTTTGTTTCACGTACTTTTTATCACATGTGCCAGTTTTTCTATCACACGTGTGAGTGCATTTATGTGTGACTTTAATTGTCCTTTCCATATATAAAGGTCTTTTTACCAGTGTGTGTGCTCGTGTTAAGCTTTAAGGCCCTACTGTCACAGCTCTGTTGTCCAACTGTATCATATTGAAAGATCTTTTTTGTTAGCTGCGAAAACAAACAGTCGTTGAAATTGGCTCACCTTGAATAATCTCGTCCACCAATGTCTTGAATGGTTTCTACTTCCACCAGGGAACTGGTGTCTCTTCAAAGCACAGCTCACACATTCTGTGATTTTGCCTTGAATACAAAGATGTGGACATCCAGTGACGCTGTCCGCTGTACTACATCGGGTGTTGTATCACCGTTCAGAGCTGCCACGTGATGCAGTAAGCGCGAATACAAGATCAAACAAGATCACCGTCAAAGGATGAATTTTCGAAATTGTGCCCTTCCGCAAACGTCTTAACATTCCAAAAATTACAATGGTCGCTTATCTACTTCACTTAATAAAAAGACGGCCTAGTAATATAGTTTTGGAAAGCCTATAGTCTGCCCGTCAAAGTGTGTTAGGATGTGGATGAAGATTCGATTTTATTTTGCAATTCCGCGAAAGTAATACAGTTACACTGTTACAGAATGAGAGTCCGTGTGTGCATATGCGTGCTTACTTGGATGTGTGCAACAGTTGACTTTCATAAATTATTGTGTTTTTAAAAGCTTAACTTGGTGGTGATTTATTTAATGGATGCTCACAACATCGAATTAAACAAAATTTATGGATACACTATGAATGACGACGCAGTATGCTGTATTGATTTCAGTATACCGTATGCTTTAAAAAGCACAAAATGTCACTATCCAGGATAAACAATATTATAATCTTCCACTCCTCGACCGCATTCTGAGTGAAACACTGACGTGAAACTTTATTATTGTAGTTGCAAATAGTTAGTTTGTGTTTCCTCTAATAGGGATTAGCACAAAAATGTGCACTGAATCCTTTGAAATATAGTGTCTGCTATATTAACAGATACAGTTATTTTAGTTATGAACTGGTCAACCCAAACAATACTTAAATTTAGTATTTAAATACACACACGCTAGCATACATATACCACACACACACACACACACACACACACATACACACACACACACACACACACACACACACACACACACACACACACACACACACACACACACACACACACACACACACACACACACACACACACACACACTGATCGACTACGCAATGACGCTACTACTAGCGTTGCGGTTTTGTATGTGAACAAGTCGTGTTTGATCATTAATCAGCTTATTAGAGCAGATACAAATATTGGCTAAAATATTTATGCTTTTAGTTCCGGTGTCGAGGGAGAGTGGCACTAGCTTGTTGGTTGACGTCATTAGTGGACGAATATCATATTTCAGGTCTACTGTAACTGTATTTCTTAATGACCCCCTTCTTTAGAAAGTTCGACAGTTATTAGGGATTGACACTACATGCTACATAATAGTCCTCCAACGGCTTTGAGCGGTGATCGCTCACGCGTGACGGTTGCGCCTGGCTGCCCACTGCAGCGTGGCTAGACGGCGCGTGCCCTGGTGAAAGAGAAGATATTATCTATCAATGGGCGTGTTGAAGGCTCACGTGTCTGTTAAGACGAACAAACTTTCAGTTGATCGGGTGCAGCACACTTTGTTTGGTAAACGCTTATGTCAGTGTAGTTGGTACGATAGAAGCATGCATTTACAATAGTACACGTTTATGTTGCATTTCCTGTTGAGAGATAATACTACTCGTAAGGATATGACGACATTCATCATCATCATTGGTCGTCCGTGTTGGAGCATAGATGGACCGTTTCCATCGTTCATTAGTTCATCGTTGTCTCTACAACATCACGATCTTCGCAGATCAGCTATGTATATGTTATCCTCGGTTTCCCTCGGTTTTGCATGCGTCGAATGGGTAATGCAAGATGTCACGGTCATCGTCGTCGACATGCAAGAGGGATACTGACGCTGGTTCTTTTTTTTTACGATAGCAGTAACCAGCTACTTGTAGGCGCCTACTCCCGTCGAACGTTCTGTCCAGTTATTTAGTTAGGATCCAGGTATCAGCTGCACGCAACAATATATTTTCGACGGTGACACTGGAGATTGACAAATTAGGTATGTTCTTATGTTTGTTTTCTACATACGCTCAATATTGTTACATGCTTACCAGGCTATTAGCGATGCATTCAAAACTACATGTGTGCAATGTTTTGACGTTATGGTAACTTCAAGCTTCTTCTTACTCGTCCACTAACATGAAGACTGGATCTATTGGGCGGTGGTTGGAAACGATGACGCTGGAGTACTATTTGGAACAAAAGCTTTTGTTATTGTTAAAGCAAGCATGTCGTAGATGAGACGATTGTAGTGTAGACTTACTGAGAAACCAACCCGCAGAACAGTGGTGGACCAATGTTCAGTGGACAGAGAGAAGCGTGAGGCAATGTAGGCTACACCTGGCCATGTGCAAAAGGTAGCATGGTGAATATCGGAATTGACGACGATAATGGTGAAGATGGAGACGGATAAGGAGAGGGATACAAAGACGGCGGTGGCGACGACGATAATTTAGGCTACTAGCAATAATCGGCAGGGACGATATATTGCTACGCTGACAAGGCAGCAAGAGTCGGTATGTTATACTTGAATTCCTAAAACATATATGTAATTCCTCTCAAGCACCCGACAATTCAAACACCTACTACCGTTTGCCTAGATCGTATGGCGGAGACGGCGACGGCGACGGCGACGGCGACGGCGACGGCGACGGCGACGGCGACGACGGCGATGGACAGGGAAAGGGGGGCGGCGAAGACAGCAACTATGAAGGTGGAAACGGCGTCGGCAAAGTAGACGGGGAAGAAGACGAAGACGGATAAGATATGACAAAGACGGAAACGAAAGTGAGGCGGCGACAGGGGAAAATGGCGAAGGAGAGGAGACGGTGACGACGACGACGGAAGGAGACGAAGAAGACAACGACGATGAAGATCGAAACGGCGATGACAGTGGTAATGGAAACGGAGACAGCAAAGACGACGTCGACGGCGAGGAAGAAGGCGATGCAGATAGCGACGACGGGGACGACGGCGACAGAGAAGGAGAGGCTGACGAAGACGGATACAACGAAGACGATGACAATGACCACAACGACGGAAACGGTAATGGAAACGAAGAAATAGACAGCGAAAACGGCGACGATGGAGACCGCGATGACGAAGACGGAGACGAAATCGACGAATATTACA
>JAHLWY010000298.1:0-138146 GCA_020002185.1 Paraescarpia echinospica | reverse complement strand
CTTTTACTCCGTCCCTCTCTCTTCTTCTCATTGTCTTGTTCCTTCACACATGTAACCTTTCCTCCTCTCAGTCTCTTTTCTTCATTCTCCGTGTCACAACTCTGCTCCTTCTGTGTCATAGTATTCCAAACTCTCTTCATGTCATCCCTCTTTGTTCCATCTATTTCCATGATTTTAAGTCTCACCTCCATCTCCTTCACTATTTCCGTCAACTTACACATCTCCTTCATCAGACATTCCACCCTCAAACACCCTAAACACCGAAAAGTGAATCCGTCTTCTTTGATGTCTGCCCATGACAACGCAAAATCCAGCCAGCTCTGGTAGTCTTTGCAAACTAAGTGTCGGTTTGCCCTGAGTTGCCGCTTGCAAGGTGCCGTATCAGAATTTATTTATATTCAAAATAGTTTTATATAGTCTTTAAAAAGATTTTTCTATGTAAAATTTACACCATATTGTTTAGGTTATAATTGGTTATATTTGCTAACACACAGTGACACACCGTGTCTTGCCATGTATTCATGTTAGGCTTAGAATCAAGGTAGTCTTTACAAAGACTGTTTCCTGTGTACTAATATACACTTTATTTTGTTATTTCAGGTTTTAATTACTCATCTAACTACAACAGCTATCTCAACTAATCATATTATATTGTCGTTCACGTTACCTTAACTACGCCATTGACCTAATTTGTAAACAACGTTTCGATTACATTAACGTCCCCAATTATCGCCCGCAATCGCCTATTTTTAAACTACCCTAGATTACTCCCTGTAGAGCTAACTTTTAACAAACAAATCTTGCTTAATATGCATCTACCTTATATTCTCGCAAGTTTGCTGCACCAAATTAAAAACAATTCACCACCAGAAGTTTCCGCCAAGTGTCGACTGAGATATAAAGAAACAGTTTCTAATTCCAGTTCTTACCAGGAAGACGTTTGCGGTGACTAATGATAAGAAGAAGAAATAGAAAAAGGGGAATACATGTAATCTTCAATATCTGCATGCTAAATTGTGTGATGAAATTCCAATTACCAATTAGCTACTTTGTCTACATATACCAGGCCATTTTACATGCCATTTGAAAGCGTATTGCATCCCGTCAAAATGAGGTATGGCGTGGAGTTGTAAAGTTGTAAAGCAAACTAAACAAGGTCATCGTCAAAGGATGAATTTTCGAAATTATGCCTTTCCGCCGATAGTATGTCAGCCAACATGTGATGTTATACTTTTAACTGCATTTTTTTTTTGATGGCAGGAATTCTAGATTCATCACACAAGGGATAAGAAGATAGATGTATGTGGATACCACCCTCGATTTTGAAGGTTATTTGAATGTCACAAACTCAAATATGTATCAAAATATGTTTATTAATTAATTGACATCTTCTCGTACACACCGTTGCAAAAAACACATATTTTATTATTTGTACACGTATTGTCTGTATTATCAGTTGCTGAACTTTGAATTTACTCATAAATATATGGGATGATCTAACATAAACACGTGATCTACTCAAATGCGTGTATTGCGTACACCAAAATTGTTTACACAACCAGTTATTCTTTGTAAGCCGGTTTGTATATATTCCTGTTGATATTTATATATTTATTATTCTAACAACTCGCCCAAAATGTTTATAGGATGTTTAAAAATAGAGGTAGCAACCGCACATTAGAACTATACTCGCAACACAATCGACCAACCTTCAGAGTTTTGAGGAACGAAACAATTTAATTCTCAAGAAAGAATAAAAAAAATGTCAGTATCTGGTTGAATATACGTGGAAACTATGGAGATTATGCTCGGCATCATCAGGGCTGAGACGATTGGCAGCTATATAGAATATTTCGCTACAATTATACATTGGCTAAACATCTACGACAGGGGCGCACCCAAGATTAACATGTTGGGGGGTTTCCAAACGGGTATTACCAGTGACGCGGGAACGAAATTCATATTGAGGGGCTACCGGAGCTTCTGTACCACTGAATAATTTCGCCACTCCGCCGCATATCTTCACATCTTCTTTCACCTTGTGGCTGTCTCGGTTGGCTCGACTGTGACATCAGAAGACGGGGGAAGGGGGGAGGTGTGCTGTTAAAAACTTTTCGCCGATGCGCCGCTGTAACTTCCGATTTTCCGCTGTCTCGGCTGTGAACTCATGACATCCCACGAACACGGGAACCAAGTTATAATCCTAACCCTGTTCCCGCGCCTATTACTATAATTTTGATCATACAGCAGTACGGAAATTTGGAGGGGTTTCCGGGCAACCCAAAAAAAACTCCTGGGTACGACCCTGTACGATCATACAAACTATGCCCTTCCGATGGAGAACAGTGTCTCTGGCAGATGTGAAACACCCCGAGAAGACAGCACCAGAGGTTCGTGGAGTACTCATTAAAGGAAACTTAGTTTTGAAGAAATCCAAAAGGTCTTTCAACCAAATTCCAGCTGATCAGCCAACCGAATTGATGTATAGATGATACAATATGCATAATGGCATCATAGGCCTTACAAGGGACGATCATGCCAGGAATACGTTTTGCGTCACATGGTCAGAACTATTACGAATGTCACAGTACTCAAGATCCCCCTCTTCAATACGAACGACGACGAAGAAGAGAACACGTTTAACTGCTCTGATGGTATCCGCCACGTATGAAGCATGGAAGCATGACACTGATTACCACAAAGTTGTTTGTTTGTTTAGAGGACTTATGTGTGGAAGCGATGGTCACGGACGCAAGAGTGGTGGCCTTTTAGTCACCGATTTTGCTCGCTGTCGACGGAGTTGCCTTCCTGTCAAGCGTGTGTATGCCAGAAATATCGTCGCAGACTCCATACAGGAGCTTACAGCAGAAACCGGATTGACCCGCAGAATAACGATACGTTTTCAGTAAATATGGCAACGAAATACTCTGCTCCAAATGACGTGGTTAGTAGTGAACTCATCTAACAACTAAAGACGAAGAAACGTAGTAGGTTCTCATCACCATGAAGCAACGACCGATTGAAGAAACTACATGATTTCATGACACACCGAGGAAGCAACGTTCATAAACCTTTGCAACTAAACATTGTACAAAACACAAACAAAAAGAAACAGAAAGTTGTTAAAGCAATAGGTCAATGGTGTCATTACTGAACGAATAGTGGAAATGGTGAATACCATGAAGCTTTAGCCATCCAAAGTCCCGCTGTGTACAGCCACATTTGATGGTCATATGAACTCAACACGAAAGGTATAGCTGCCCAGTGTCTTGGTACGGCTGGACTTCGTACACCCTTGGAACGTTCACAAACAATCTGAAAGACTTACACAACCTGTGAATGATAACCTGCTCAGCTTTCACGCACTAACAGGAAGTCAACATCAGCCTTTTGTGGGTATGCGAAGATATCGAGCCTGCAAAATTTCCAGAGCCTCTGGTGCTGTCTTTATCGGGTGTTTCACATCCGCCAGAGAGACTGTTGTCCGTCGGGAGGGCATGGCTTGTATGATCATAGATGGTTAGCCAATGTATAATTGCAGCGAAAGGCTCTATATAGTTGCCAATCTTATCAGCTCTGATGACGTCCAGCATGATCTTCATAGTTTCGAGCCAACCGAGACAGCCACAAGGTGAAAGAAGATGTGAAGATATGCGGCGGAGTGGCGAAATTATTCAGTGATACTGAAGCTCCGGTAGCCCCTCAATATGAATTTCGTTCCCGCGTCACTGGTAATACCCGTTTGGAAACCCCCCAACATGTTAATCTTGGGTGCGCCCCTGTCGTAGATGTTTAGCCAATGTATAATTGTAGCGAAATATTCTATATAGCTGCCAATCGTCTCAGCCCTGATGATGCCGAGCATAATCTCCATAGTTTCCACGTATATTCAACCAGATACTGACATTTTTTTTATTCTTCCTTGAGAATTAAATTGTTTCGTTCCTCAAAACTCTGAAGGTTGGTCGATTGTGTTGCGAGTATAGTTCTAATGTGCGGTTGCTACCTCTATTTTTAAACATCCTATAAACATTTTGGGCGAGTTGTTAGAATAATAAATATATAAATATCAACAGGAATATATACAAACCGGCTTACAAAGAATAACTGGTTGTGTAAACAATTTTGGTGTACGCAATACACGCATTTGAGTAGATCACGTTTTTATGTTAGATCATCCCATATATTTATGAGTAAATTCAAAGTTCAGCAACTGATAATACAGACAATACATGTACAAATAATAAAATATGTGTTTTTTGCAACGGTGTGTACGAGAAGATGTCAATTAATTAATAAACATATTTTGATACATATTTGAGTTTGTGACATTCAAATAACCTTCAAAATGGAGGGTGGTATCCACATACATCTATCTTCTTATCCCTTGTGTGATGAATCTAGAATTCCTGCCATCAAAAAAAAATGCAGTTAAAAGTATAACATCACATGTTGGCTGACATACTATCGGCGGAAAGGCATAATTTCGAAAATTCATCCTTTGACGATGACCTTGTTTAGTTTGCTTTACAACTTTACAACTCCACGCCATACCTCATTTTGACGGGATGCAATACGCTTTCAAATGGCATGTAAAATGGCCTGGTATATGTAGACAAAGTAGCTAATTGGTAATTGGAATTTCATCACACAATTTAGCATGCAGATATTGAAGATTACATGTATTCCCCTTTTTCTATTTCTTCTTCTTATCATTAGTCACCGCAAACGTCTTCCTGGTAAGAACTGGAATTAGAAACTGTTTCTTTATATCTCAGTCGACACTTGGCGGAAACTTCTGGTGGTGAATTGTTTTTAATTTGGTGCAGCAAACTTGCGAGAATATAAGGTAGATGCATATTAAGCAAGATTTGTTTGTTAAAAGTTAGCTACAGGGAGTAATCTAGGGTAGTTTAAAAATAGGCGATTGCGGGCGATATTTGGGGACGTTAATGTAATCGAAACGTTGTTTACAAATTAGGTCAATGGCGTAGTTAAGGTAACGTGAACGACAATAGAATATGATTAGTTGAGATAGCTGTTGTAGTTAGATGAGTAATTAAAACCTGAAATAACAAAATAAAGTGTATATTAGTACACAGGAAACAGTCTTTGTAAAGACTACCTTGATTCTAAGCCTAACATGAATACATGGCAAGACACGGTGTGTCACTGTGTGTTAACAAATATAACCAATTATAACCTAAACAATATGGTGTAAATTTTACATAGAAAAATCTTTTTAAAGACTATATAAAACTATTTTGAATATAAATAAATTCTGATACGGCACCTTGCAAGCGGCAACTCAGGGCAAAACAACACTTAGTTTGCAAAGACTACCAGAGCTGGCTGGATTTTGCGTTGTCTGTCTGTCCAAAGTCATGGGCAGACTCCAAAGAAGACGGATTAACTTTTCGGTGTTTAGGGTGTTTGAGGGTGGAATGTCTGATGAAGGAGATGTGTAAGTTGACGGAAATAGTGAAGGAGATGGAGGTGAGACTTAAAATCATGGAAATAGATGAAACAAAGAGGGATGACATGAAGAGAGTTTGGAATACTATGACACAGAAGGAGCAGAGTTGTGACACGGAGAATGAAGAAAAGAGACTGAGAGGAGGAAAGGTTACAGGTGTGAAGGAACAAGACAATGAGAAGAAGAGAGAGGGACGGAGTAAAAGTGTTCGGCAGAGGAAAAGAAAACGGGTCAGTGGGGATAGACCAACAGGTGGTCAGACTGTAGAGAACGAGGAGAGAAGCGACAGTGATACAGGTGGTGAAGAGGTAGATACTACAGAGGCAGATGGTAAGACTGTGAAACAAAAGACTGAGAAGAAGACAGATGGAAGAAGACAGTGTGTGCAGCAAAAAAAAGGTAAACATATCGGTGTTGAGGAGCTGCTACATAAGGAACGCAAGAGTTATGCAGATGCAGTAGTTAAGGGGAAAGAGAGGAAACTACGAGTGGTCATGGGGGATTCTATTATCAGGAGGTTTGACATGACAATAAACAAGTGGAGGATATGACTGTATGTCTACCAGGGGCAAAGATAGATGATGTCACAGAAAGAGTAGGCCAGGCCATGGGTAATGGCAACGGGGGATCTATTATTGTGCATGTGGGCACCAATAATGCTGATAAGGAAGGATACGACAGCCATCATTGATAAGTATAGGAGACTGGTCTGCACACTGAAAGAGGCATGCATTGGACATATCGTGTTATCGGGTATAACACGATATGTTATCTGTTGCCGATAATGGGTGGCAGAGGACAATACTACAACAATTGCAGAAGAATGGCATTCAACACCCTGGTATAGAAGTTATGTATGGAGGAAGGAGTCGGCTTCGTAAACATGTGGACAAGCTTTGTATGGAGAGAAGATATGTTTATGAGTGATGGGCCACATCTGACAAGAAAAGGAGCAGCGGTTCTAGGGAGCAAGTTTAGTAGGTGCATATGTGAAGGTACAGGCACAGTTGAGTATTTAAACTAGATGCCCAGGGGGAATACGGGCCACTTCAAAGAAATAGTACTAACAAATCTACAAGGAAAGGTTCACCAAATATCCATAAAAATGAACTGAGATGTGTATGCTTAAACGCCAGAGGCTCAGTGAATAAGAGAAGCTATTTAGACATCATGATAGCGGATACAGACCCCGATGTAATAGGCATCACAGAATCATGGGCACATGAAGACATATTAGATGCTGAATTAGTTCTATCGGGTTATGTCATGTTTAGAAAGGACAGACAAGAGAAAAGGGGAGGCGGAGTCATTCTGTATATTAAAGAATCCATACAGGCATATGAAATACAAATGAAAAGGGAAGCAGATTGCGAAGAAGCTATTTGGTGCAACATAGTTACCAGAAACTCAACATTAACAATAGGACTAGTTTATCGTAGTCCTAACATCAGACAAGACCATGATGTAAAACTGCACAGTGCTATAAAGGAGATAAGTAAAGGGGAAAATGTATATGTATAATCATGAACATATTCAGTGGAAATCATTAGAGAGTGCTGGGGGTGGTGACCAACAATTTATACTTCTAATACAGGACTGTTTAATTACCCAACATCTTTTGGAACCAACCAGAGGTGGGAATGTGTTGGATTTAATGTTCTCTTCTCAAAACGAATTAGTTAATGATGTTAAAATACATGAACCTCTGGGATCTAGTGATCATAACTAGATCCATTTTAGTATAAAAGTACAATCAGGGAATAATGGTAATAAGCTATGGAGGAGAAACTTTATAACAAAGGCAAATATAAACAGATGAAAAAATATTTAGCACACACGTAGATTGGACTAATTTAATGAAGGACATGACAGCAACAGAATGTTGAACCATTTTTGAAACGTTATATTGAGGGCATTATTGAAAGATATGTTCCCCTAAAAAGCAAGGGAAACGATCTAGGAAGAAAAAAATACCAAAAGAAGCTATACGAAAGATTGCATACAAACAAATTATGTGGAGAGTTTACAGAAACACTGGAATTATAGAAGACTATAACAACTACAATGAGTCCCTTAACTTAGCTACAACTGAAATCCGAAAATCCAAACGAACGTTTGAGCAAAGAATTGCTGAATGATATAAAAAAATGATAGCAAAAGTTTGTACGCTTATGTAAGGAGTAAACAGAAGGTTCGTGATAAGGTGGGACCACTAGAAAACAGTGCAGGGAACGTACTATCTGATGGGTTTCAAATGTTAGATGCCCTGAACGAGTATTTCAGCTCAGTGTTTACCACAGAAGATTCACTGCCATTATCAAAGAAAATTAATATGATGTAACAAAACAAATCACCTGGAGTTGACGGGATACCACCAAAACTGCTTAAGGAAATTGTAGACCAAATCGGCACACCAATTCCTATGTTCTTTAACTTGTCACTAAAAGAGGGAATCCTTCCACTAGAATGGAAAGAAGCAAACATTACACCATCATTTAAAAAGGGATCGAGGTGCGAGACAGAGAATTACAGACCAGTGAGCTTAACATCAGACCAAAAATGTTACGTAGTCAAAGTCCTGATGTCGAACTGTGAGTAGGCGAATACTCCACAGATGGAGAGTGCCCATTATGTACCTACTCCTTGTAATCAGTGTTGTGTACATTTCTTACAAGTGTTAAAAACGCTTTTGAAAACTCACCTTTTTAAACAAACGTTTGTAGTCCTTTCTTTAGATAAATATATTTTGTTTTATTAGTTTCTTAGCATATTTATGGTTATTCGTCTGGTATAAATGAATGTATTTAAAGTATTTTTTTAAGAATGTTTTAGTATATGTATATGTTTAAGAGAATAATAAATGATCTCTCTTTTTAACTTATTTTACTAACTATATTTAAGGTAATGTTATATATTGTTTTCATGTTTATTTTGTTAATATTTCTTTTTATGCAAAATAGTGATATATGTGTGTGTCTGCTTGTGTATGTATGTATGTATGTATGTATGTATGTATGTAAAGCGCCCGAGAGCAATTTCAATTGACCAGGCGTTATATAAGTACGATAAGTATTTTTATTATTATTGTTATTATACAGGCGCGAATCAAGAGGGCGTAACGGGCGCAAGCTCCCATGTTTATTGAACGGGCTACAATTGGGGTCTAGTTGGGCGCTTTTATACTGACCCACGGGGTGTGCGGGGGTACACCCCCCCTTCGCATCGGGGAGAGGGGCAGTTGGAGGCTTTATGTAAGCTCAAATAGATGTTGTTGGAAGTTTTTCTTGTGCCTTAAGGGCGGGTGGGTGAATGCGCCCACTAGGGTCATAACCTAGATCCATCAATGTCAAATCACACACGCACAGGATTTAAATGGCAGTATGTATATGAACGATCTGACTAGGAGTAGTGCAAACGCACAGTCGTGTAAATACATAACACACAAGAATGTGCACATACATTGCAAGTTAATTGATGTATAACCTCCCTTGCCTGACTAGAACCTCAAAATCGTTAGACAACGTGTGTGAAATGTTAATGACTAAAATACCTCAAAGGTCTTAACTTATTGAATTACATCTAAATCAACTCGGACATGTACTATGGTAAAAATAACTTGATCATGCTTATTTAGTAAATAAACTACAACGGTTCAATGTGGTCACTGTGTCTCCATGTTGAAATATATTGGCATTTGTTGTATTATTTAATATGTTTGGAAATTGTGTATATATATATATATATTGACTTTTCTTGGATTTATTGGTATTGAAAGGGGTATGTACTGAACCGGGAATTCAGATGAAAAGTGTTGTATTCAGAAACAGAAAACTATTTGCAAATAAATAAGGAAGTTAGGAAATACGCAAACGTTTTATTTTCGCTTTATACAAATACATGCTTGAAACACAAACATTATGCACATCACATTGTACAATGTCAGCATTCAACAGTGAATAACAATAAACCGCTAAAACTAAATTTTGGAGTAATTGTAAAACAGTTACATATTAAAAAACATTGAGTAAAACATAGAGGTAACGAGTACTATGTCAAAGAATGTCAATTGTCAAAACCCAATACCCTGTAAAAGGTATTCGCTGCCGTGCATATACAAATACAAAGATTGCATGTATTATTCTACGATATAAATATTTTATAGGACACATTTTGTTATTTAAAATAAATATGGTATATTACAATAAATACAATCAATACAATATATGTATCAGTCAATGCAGCTTAACAAAACGGGGATCAGAACACTATTTTAGAAATACAGAATTAATTGCTCGTCACCCCGTGTGAATGTGGATATTTTACATGTCAATATACATTTATTCTAAAACAAGAGTTATAATATTACATTCGCACCATCATTTCATTAAATAAGTAATTGGTGACATTTAAAAACTTATACATTTTGTAAGGTAACTGAAATAATGTGCTCTTTTGTGGATCGGATCTATGATTACTAATATTTCTTAAAAACGAATTTCCCTCAGAGCATCCTTTGTCAAAGGCGGGTGGACAGATACCGAGATCACACACACATCCACTTTAAAACCTTCTCGTCCATTCCTGTCTTGGCACTAGGTGCTCGCATTGTTCGTCTGTAGCATTCCTGGTGTTAAGCATTCACAACTGGTTTCTCCATAATATCATCGGTTAATAGTTATGATACAATTTATACACATTATTTGTCATGGATAACTATGATCTATTATTTTTCCTACATTAGCAGCTGGTTTTATTAAGTAATTGCGATGCGCCTGCTCAGCGATGCATTCTCAAGAAGAGCATTTTGTATTTGCGCAAATACTTGCTTATATAATTTCAGCGACCTGGATATTCCTATTGATTTATTTACTGCAATGATCGTTTGCCAGCATCAACACATGTTGTTGCTGGCTGACGGCTTGACTCAGTCGACAACATGCAAGATGCAAATAATCTTTGTGTGGCCCTTTTCCATTTAGTTGAGATGTATTATTGAAACATATTTATTTCTCTTGAAACTATAATACATATCTCTATCTTGAGTTCATTTCTGAGTGCATTTGTCGTTACTAAACGATGTTGTGCCGTTGTATCACTGACAGACATAAACTTTTGCTTCAGTTGTTGTATACGATATTTGGAATGGAAAAAATACTTGATTAATTACTACTGCTATCTGTGGTGGGCATATCACCACATTCACTAGCCTGTAACTGGAAGCAACTTCTAACAAAGCAATCTCTTAATTTCGACAAGCTAAAACAAAACACATTAGGCGAACAATGCAGCAACCTTATCTAAGTTCCACCAGGCAGTCCTAATCGTGCGTATTGTCTCTGCATTCGCAACAGTCTCTTACATTAGAACTAATACACATTATTCACAATGCGTTTACTTTTCAAAGGTACCGGGATAAATTCATGCTGCATTCTGTGTTGCGTAGCTCCAACCGTTTCTATCATCCAAGATGGCGGACCAAAACCGAACACACGTCTCAGTCATCGACTATGCATTCATCGTATATAATATGTTGTCTGCGTACCAGCCGCTGTGTCGAGCATCTTGCTAGTTCATCGACGATCTCGTATTCCTCCACTACTCTGCGTTCTCCTGACTGACACGAAACTTGTTGATACTGGCGCTGTATTTCCGTGTTATGTCTTCCATGATGTTCGTAGGGACCACGGAAAAGTAGTCTGCGTCGCCGTCGGCGTCTTGCTCTACATATGCCAGTTCTGGATCAACGACTTTCGAGACCGATCACGTGTCACGGTGTGTAATCCGGGGGCTTTGTGTCACCAGGTACAATTCTGCCGTCTGACGTCACCGTGTACTTTGGCGCACCTGAAACATCATATCACTAATTATTATTGTTATTGGTAGTATTATGTGTTATCCAAATACAAAGCATATGTGACGTCAATACATAGATAGTTTGAGTGGATGAACCGCGTGGATCCAGGGAGACGGGGGAGGGTAATAAACTACCAAAAACTCGCCGTGGAATTGTGACGTATAAACATATATTCAAGCGTAAATATTCACAATCTGCTAAGCTGGAAACGATATGGATTTTTTAAAGAAACACTGTACAAACTAGCATCGTGCCGTTTTACGATGAATGTAAACCAAAACTTTGAGCGTTAGTGTATCGCGAGAACTTATGCATCGCAAGTCTTTTATAAACATCAAAATGCCATATTACCAGCACCATGTTAAATATGCGAGTAACTGTCCAGCTCTTTTAAAACATGTATTATCATATTTAAATATGTGTTTATTATCGTTATCATATAGTAATAATATTATGAATAACAATAATAATAATGAAATAACTTCCTTTACCCCTAAATCGCAAGCTCACACGGGCATCATGATAAATGGGGTTGGCAAATCTCTAAGTAATTTCACAAGCAGCATTATGGTTGTCAAAATATGGACTGATAACCAAGGAACTAATGTTCTTAGTTTTGTTCTACTACGCGAACTTTCTCGACTGTATGTATACAATGACACACGTAGCTCAGTTGGCTGTTACAAACCTTCGACTATGACTTCCTCGTAAGCGGGCGGAAATAACGTCACTTCCGTGATGCCTACCCTACCACTAGATTCACCGCCAGATATCGTGAAAACAGCGGATGCACCTCGAACTTCAGCCTAAAACAAATTCAACAACGTGACTGGTCAGGAAAATATGGTTGTGATCAACAATATTGATTAGGTCTTTAAAACTTAAAGTGACATGTTTGTTTTACAAGCACACACACGCGCACGCATGTGTCTGTTATGCGTTCGATGTGTATATATACATATATATATATATATATTATATATATATGTACACACACACACACACACACACACACACACACACACACACACACACACACACACACACACACACACACACACACACACACACACACACAGGAAAGCATGTGTCTGCGCAATGAATATGAGTAATTAAGCGTATTATAATATACTTCCGAGTAATTTCTTATATAATTGAATACTCGCCAGGAAGCAATAAGTAGAAAGAGCCGGTACTTACCGTGGAGTGTGGCTCATGGGCCAAGAGTCTGTAGTACCGGTACACTCCTCGAAAGCAGATTGCCTGCAAGGTTATGGTAAGTCACATCATCATTGAGCAGAAATACTGATACTCTGCATCAAAAAATAGTTGATGCCTACTGGCGCAAAATTGCAATGCATTCTATTATAACCTGGGTAGAATCATCGTTTATTTCCTGCCTTATTGCCTAAATTATTAATATCAAATGTTCCGAAAGTTGTCAGAATATATTGTAACTCCACCCACCTCTGCTGCAACGAACACGATCCACACCGCTAGCTCCACTATGTTGTCTGTACTTGTTCCCTGCAGATATCGAGCAATAAGATAGCGTGTCACAAACACAACTCATGGATTTAGGAATGGGTAAACTTATACTCTTGAGCAGCAATAAGGAAATAGGCATGTCGCATTGCTTCTACCCAGAGAGAGAGAGAGAGAGAGAGAGAGAGAGAGAGAGAGAGAGAGAGAGAGAGAGAGAGAGAGAGAGAGAGAGAGAGAGAGAGAGAGAGAGAGAGAGAGAGAGAGAGAGAGAGAGAGAGAGAGAGAGAGAGAGAGAGAGAGAGAGAGAGAGGAATTAAGGAACACCAGCGGCGGTATCATAAATCAGACTTACACGGACGACGCAGTCGAGCGTGACGAGGACGCTGCCGTAGATACAGACGGGGCCGGTAATGAGAAGCCACGCCAACATACTCTTCCGCGACTTCTACAGCACAAAGTCACAGAAAATAATCAACAGCAATCGCAACGGGCATCCGGGACACGATGGAGTTAATGAGCAACCGTGCATTCACGATAACCACCGTACGTCTCCCCTTAACACACACGTTCAATCGTATGCATCCCAAATGACGAAACTGACATTTTCCATGAGAAATATGTTTTGATTACAAAATATCAAGAAGGAAATGAGACCTTGTGAAAATACAGAAATATGACCGGTATTACGACTACGAGCAACTAGTTGGTTACGCCATAACGCGGATATCGCCTAGCAATAGAATGGCGAGAGCGATGACGCCATAGCTGGTGTATATGTTGTTGGTTTCAAATAACCTTAGAATAGAATAATGGTTGATAATATTTCAAACAACGTTACGACCGTATTTTAAAAAGAGGCTTATGAAATGCATCGCCTAGATTCAAGAAGCGTTATGTTGGCATGACGTTGAACAAGCAGTGATCTGAGAAGAAGACGTACTTACATGAGTCGATCCCCTGATGACTGACAGCGATGCAATGGCGGAGGCAATGAGAAGTAAGAGAAATATGGACGCCAAAGTCTCTCCACGTTCTGCAGCACAAGACACGGTACAGAATAGTAACATGTAACGGTCCCGTAACGACGTGCTAACGTTGTTTACTGCAACACTGTTTGAGGCCTATACCAAGTATGTTCACGTTTGCGCTTCTTAGTTAGTCCCCTAGCGGTGAGCGGTAGCATCGTGTGTTTGGTTCGCCCTATAATGTTGTTAACAAAACTTTGTATTATGTGTTTTTCTCGCTTCTTTTGATAGTAATTCAGATACTGTTATGTCAATTTCGCGCTAAAATGATACTTTTATACAGTAAAAACTAGGTAGTATTACACATTCATTTCGCGTTAGCTTAATACAAACCAGAATCGTATTAAGCGTTAATTGTCGCGCCAGATTGGTGCCAATGCGTGGAAGTATATTATGAGAAAACACCCGTCGGAGCATTTTGTTATACTAGTACACCAACAAGCACAGTTTCTGTGATAAACTGTCGGATTGGTAACATAGATGTAGCGAGCAGTATCGGGGTCTTCCCTTGGTCCGCGTTCACTTCTTCCAACGTGACCAGTTTGTAGGTCATGAAACACATCTCGGCGAGACTGCACAACTACAAGACACAACGGCGCTCATTTCAATCTATGTCAAATTTGCAAAATAAAGGTGTTACTCTTTAAAAATTGTTTTAAATAAAAGCGGAGTTAGTGATATTTACTATATTACATACTGTTTTATTAAAATACGTCGTCCCGGGGAAATGCATGAGTAACATCGAATGTTCTACCCATGTGAAGAATGGTCGTTAGGTCTGCTAACATATCTACACTTTCGATTAAACTTCATTAATCCGGATCCCTATAATGCGGACACCGCGGTATCCGAACATCATTTCATGGAACGGAATTTTCTAACGGTAATTAATCACATTCTCGCACCAGAGGGCGATGGTTATTACTTCAGTCTCAGTATATTGTCATCTTCCTTGGTTTACGAGGATAATGAATCATATCATAAGAATAATTCGTTTATCCAGAAATGCCACTAATCCGGACACATGAACTAGAGGCCACTGCGTCCAGGTTAACGAGTTTGCAATGTGTGCATATAATTTAATATAGGTGACTTTGCCGATTATACGTTCTTCCTAATCATGCAATTATCTAGTACATCATGAATATAACACTGATTCACTAAATACGTCATTGTTATCTGGTGCAAAACATTTCGCAGTTTTGCAACACATTTCACAAATCCGCAGAGATCTTGCGACGGTGAACTAACCATGGCGATAATCCCGGCGATGAGACACGTCTTCCGCAAGTTCAAACTAGGCCAGAGTACACACGAGGAACTCGTCATGTTGTGGCTGTCTAAAAAAGAAAAGACAATTACGTAGTAGGGGAAACCCGGGCTATACGAGTTACCCAATGATACGATGTCCTCCCCACCTCCGTTTTGCACAGCAGGGGAGCAGATCGTGGTGTGTCCATCAAATACATAAACATGCAACTGCATGTGATACTTTTTTGTTATTGACACCATTCGTATTTGATAAATGGGGACTATCCCATTTTACCCGCGACTTTCCCATTTTACCAGCATGTACGGGGAAAACGGGATTTCGAACCGGACAAATAGGATGAAAATTTAACCATAATATATATATATATGTATATATATATATATAGCCACCCGGGAGAGGAACATGTAGCTTTTGGAAAATGCAAGTTAGATCCGAAATGTTGTTTGTTGATCAGAATTACTACAGTGTGTTCGCTTCGTTAGAACGTAAACAACTGTTTAACGTATATATCCACTACATATTTCATTTATTTTACGTAACATATGTACGTCTCCTCCTATTGATGCAATATTGGTGGGCAAACGCCTCATCTACTGATGCAGTCTAGATAGTCATGTGCCCCATCTACTGATGCAATCTTTGTAGGCATACGTCCCTCCTATTGATGTTGTCTTCGTAGGTCTACGCCCCGCCTGCTGATGTTGTCTTGGTAGGCCTACGCCCCGCCTACTGATGTTGTCTTGGTAGGCCTACGCCCCGCCTACTGATGTTGTCTTGGTAGGCCTACGCTCCGCCTACTGATGCAGAACTCATTACGTTTGCATTTTCAGAGAAGCACGTTATCGCTTAATCCATGCGTCCAATGTCCATTTCTGGAAAAAAAATAAGAGTTTGTTTAAATAACATTTACAACTGTATTGTTTTGTGTATAATATAAACGTTTTGTATGTGTAACATTGTTTCTAGCTGAATAAACACAATTTGGCAGTTTACCATCAACTTATTAATTCTAGCATGGAATTAATTATATTTAAAACGAGGAAGAGGGACAGAGGTCGAAAAGATTAATTTAGAGAGTTTAGTAAAGCATTTTTTGATGTTGTGCAATGTTGCACAGCCTACTTGCAACATAATGCAAAAACAATCGATTTGCGAAGTTCGTTTATTAGACGCATTTACGTATGGTACGCCGTTAGAACATAAATCAATTTGGCAATGGCCGTAACCAACGGCCGACTGCAGCGTTTACAGTACTACCCACCAGTCAGTCGCTCTGCTTTTGGTGTCCCCAGTCAGTCACGTCGCTGTCCGCGGCATGTCACGTTCCCATCAAACGCCGTTCACCGGCCACGCTCGACTGAACAGATACGCGCTGTCTACATTACACGCTTATTAAATAAGAGTGTGTTCGCCTCTTACTCTTATATTCGCGTGCTCGATCAACTAACATCGTAGCATATGAGGAAGAATTTTGGCCTAGAAGTGTCCGCCCGAAGTCTAAACGTTGATGTGTCCGTTCTTACATTGATGATATTGTATATTAGAAAATGGACAGACAAACGTTTACAGGGGATGATATGTACTTAAATATTCAGAAACCCTTAGAGAAAGTGATTGTTATGAACTATGAGATTGTTAGGAACTAAGTCGGATTCGACGAAATCGAGAAAGACAAAAGATGTAATATTTACAGTAGTAATAAGTGTGAATATCTCAAAATCAACATCCGTTTTAGAGGGGTACCATAACGATCATCAGTAGGGTTATATTATTCTTAACTCATATCTAACTTATTTTAAAGATAAAATATCAAGAAAAGTATTACCAATATTTGCGGAGGACACAAAAGTATTCAAAAAAGTCTAAATACATAAACGAACTTTGCAAGGTAGTTTGAACAAGTTCGTCACTCCAATCGTTTAAACTAGTTTCGTTTAATTAATTATGCTAGGAAGGTTTGACCATCGGCACCTCCCAGAGCAACTTTTAATTGGACGTACGTGCCATAGTGTTTTCTAGAACACACCATATTTAGGTGACATAAATGTCTTTGCAGAAAATCGCCGAACAACAAGTCACAAGGAAAACCAGAAAACTTTATTGCACTAACATTAGCTGCATGTTAACAAATTGGACGCAGCAAAGACAATCACCAACTCACAAGAGAGAATCTGGCCAGTTATGATATAAGTTTGCTAAATATTTGTATTTATAATGTTTCAACGTTCTTTAATATAATTGTAGTCGATTCCGTAATAACGTCCCGCACGGTATATAGCACATATAAGTGGCGTTAGGAATGTGCACTAGCAAAACTGCCCGTCACCTGACAGGATATCTTGGTAGACGACAGTCGTGATAGTAATATTTACCAAATGTTATAAATCACACTGCATCGTTACACTAACACCATAACGCGCTCCCAGATACTCGTTGGTTGTTCAAAATAACGAAGGTCGGAGAGAATGTGAAGTTCACGTCCATCGATAGGCCGATGTCGTGATAATGTACATTTGTCAAATACCATATTCGCATTGCTATCCAATTGGATTGAGAGTAGACATGGGTATTATTGTGTCAGAGTCTATTCCATGTTGCCAACTCCCGTGACGTAGGGGCCGTTTTCCCGAAGTATTTGCCGCACGCACATTGTTCCTGCTATTGTTAAGTTACGTTTAACGCATTACGCGCAAATTACGTTTTATGTTCCTGAAAAATTATATACCCCTAAATAGGTCAGAATCTTGACATATGTATGGTATTTAAAAAATGTATGTCTTACGTCCTATTCTGGGTGTCGTAGATTAATCCCTGAAAGTTTGACGCTCGATATTCAGGCCGTCTAAAATAAAATAAAAAACATTAACCTACCCACATACCTACGGTAGCTCGATTATGAATGGAAATTTACAAAAATAACAACGTAATGCATGGATTATAAGTAGGTGCATGGTACAAACATACTAAATCGTTACGATACACAGCGCAAGTATGTGACATCGTCACGTACACACATTCAACAAGTGACACAGTCACGAGGCACACAACCAGGCAGTTACACAACTAGGAAGTTACAAAGTCACCAATTGACATCGTCAAATCAAGGAGTGACACATTATCATTAGGTGACACCATAAGTTTACATGACACCAACTGACACTGTTACAACATTCGACACCAATTAACACTCAACGCGCACCACCCGAAATGAATCAACCAAGTTGGAGCAGCACTTACTTACAAAACAACTTCAATGCAAAACCGAAACGAATCGTCCACAAGCTCACGGGTCGTCCTGACATGCACTGCGTGTGAGAGAGTCTTTGCATATGTGCCACGTTGGAGCAGTATACTTACATACAAAACAATTTCAATGCAAAACCGAGTGAAAACGCTTACTTACCATTCACCTATCTTCAATGCAGTGTAATGTTTTCTGTGAGTTTGTTACCACTAGTTTCCTTGTCTATAAAACTACTTCTCAGTAACGTCTGTTTACCAATGTCCTTGCACAGACCTTGCAGGACATAATATATTTAAACGTCACAGAAAACTCGCCTTGCGGCATAAATTGTGTCACACAGCGCTCGCGTAGTACACTGTTTCAATAGCATACCCATAGAAGTACGACAACGTCATGCATGACTGACCCGCTGATTGACAACTGCTGTATGTGGCAGGCAGGAAAGGGCATAATTTGATTGCATCTATAAGTGGACAAGGACGTAGTAGGAAACCATCAATGGACAATGTGATACCACAATATCTGATCGCCATATCAGATGTTGTATAACTGTTGTGTTACTGGCGTATACTCAAAGCGACAGCTGTAAATATAATAAACGCGTGTTTCGAAATGTTTAACAAAATTTAACAAGATTGCCATCCAGAGAATTAACTCTAGATGGCAGGTGGACAAGGAAGCCCTTTGGCTTATCGAGAGTCCAACCCTTTTATCTACATATATCCAGCCCTTCTGAGTTATGTGTCGATTTTATTTTTAAACATATTCACACTACTAGCACCCACACAATCATCAGATAATCTGTTCCATTCATTCACAGTCCTTTGTGAAAATGAGAACTTTCTTACGTCTAATCTACACTGTTCCTTTACTAATGTAACTTCATTTCCTCTAGTCTTTCTATCTTTCTTAAAGACTATCTTTCTTAACTGAAAAAACATATTTCTATCAATATTTTCATAACCATTCAATATTTCAAACACATCTATCTGATCTCCTCTCAATCTCCTGGTCTCTAGTGTTGTTAAACCACATTCTTTTAGGCGTTTTTCATAACTAAGATCCCTCAGTTTTGGTATCATTTTAATCGCTCTCCTCTGTACTCTTTCTAGCATATCTATGTCCTTCTTGCGGTATGGCCTCCACGCTTGTATACAATATTCTAAATGAGGCCTAACTATTGTTTTGTACAGCGGTATTATTAGTTGTTTTTCTTTATATGCTATATTTCGCCTAATCAATCCAAGGATTTCATTTCCTTTTGAAGCTGCAATTCCACACTGCTCTGAAACCTTCATGTCAGCACAAATGTTCAGCCCTAAGTCTTTTTCTTTTATAGTAGTATTTAGTACAGTTCCCCCATTGTATATTCTACATATTCGTTCCCATGTCCTGTTTGAAGGCATTTACATTTCCCAAAATTGAACAACATTTGCCACTTTTCAGACCATTTGATCAACCTGTCAAGATCATCTTGTAAATGCTGTCTATCTCCATCACTTTTAATCCTTCTAAACACTTTTGTGTCATCTGCAAATTTCAACACCTTGCTAGCTATATCATCGTCCAAATCGTTTATATATATTAAGAATAATATAGACCCCAGTAATGATTCCTGTGGAACCCACTCAAAACTGATTTCCAGTTTGAAGCCTCCCCGTCAACAACTACCCGTTGTCTTTCGTCAATCAACCATTTTTCTATCCAGTTAATTATACCATTTCCTATGCCATGGGCCGTTAGTTTAAGCAGTAATCTCTGATGTGGCTCTTTGTCGAAAGCTTTTTGAAATCCTAAGTAGATGATATCTACTGGTGATCCATCATCTACCCACATAGTGATATCTTCAAAAAAACATAACATATTTGTTAAGCATGACCTCGCTTTTAGAAACCCATGTTGAGATGGGTTTATCAAGTTATGTTTAACAAAAAAATCCACCATGTGATCTTTAATTAGTCTTTCTAATAATTTACAAATCACCGATGTTAAACTAACTGGTGTATAATTATTTGACTTGTTTCTTGAACCTTTTTTGAATAACGGTATAAAGTTTGCTTCTTTCCATTCTAAAGGAACCACTCCATCTTCTAATGACAAGTTGAAAACTGTTGCAAGCGGTATGCTAATTTGTTCTACAATTTCCAATAGTAGTTTGGGTGGAATGCCATCCACTCCAGGTGATTTATTATCCTTCATAGCCCTAATTTTCTTAGCTACCATTTCTGGGGTTACAATTAACTGTCTTAAATAGTTTGATTCTGCCCCTTTGAACTTAGCCTCTGGTAGTGGCAGTGAACTAGTGTCTTCTCTGGTAAACACTGAACTAAAATACTCATTCAGGTCTTCTGCCATTAATAATCCTTCTCATATTATATTTCCAACACTATCTTTTAGAGGACCGACATTATCCTGAATATGCTTCGAACATACGCATAAAAACTCTTGCTGTCATGTTTTATATTACAAGCTAATTTATGTTCATAGCTTCTCTTTGAATTTCTAATTTCAGCTGTAGCTTGGTTGAGTGCTTCTATATAAATGTTGTAATCTTCGTCATTTCTAGTACGTCTATATGATTTCCACATCATTTGTTTATACTTAATTTTTCTAATGGCTTCTTTCGATAAGCGTTTCTTTTTGGACCGTTTCCCGTGTTTTTTAAGAGAACAGATTTGACGATGATGCATTAAATTTCACTCTTTAAGATACTCCAGCACTCTGTTGCTGTCTTATTTTTCATTGTGTTATTCCAGTCTATCTTTGCTAAATATGTCCTTATGTCCTTATATTTTCCTTTGTGGAAATTTCTCCTGTACTGCTTTTTACTATTCCTTTCTGATTTTACTTTGATGGTAAAATGTATCTGGTTGTGATCACCCCAGTGGCTCATATATCCTGACATTGTCAACTAATTCATTCTGTGAGGACAAAACTATGTCTAACACATTCTCTCCCCTGGTTGGTTCTAGCACATGTTGAGAAAGGAAACTATCTTGTACTAAAACTAAAAACTTGTGGTCCTCACTACCCATACTCTGTAGAAATTTCCGTTTTATATGCCCATGGTTGAAATCCGCCATAATAACACAGTCCCGTTTGCTCACTTCCCTTATAGCGTTTTGTATTTTTTTTATTCTCTTCTATGCTTACGTTTGGACTTCGATAAACTAATCCAACCGTTAACGTTGAGTTTCCTGTAACTATGTTACACCAAACAGCTTCTTCGCAATCTGCTTCTCTGTCTAATTTTATTTCATAAGCCTGGATAGATTCTTTAATATATAAAATAACTCCACCTCCCCTTCTTCCTATTCTATCTTTCCTAAACATTACATATCCTGTCAGTCCCAATTCAGCATCTGATACATCGGTGGTTGCCCATGATTCGGTTATACCTATTATGTGAGGGTCAATATCTTCTACCATAATGTTTACTATACTCCTTTCATTTAAACAAACTCATTTATATCCAGCTTCAGAACAGTTTTCCAGACTGTTCTTTGCTGAGTTATTTTTGCTGTCTTTATCTATGCCTCCAGTTTCAGACTTCTCTGCGAGTCCCCCCTGCGAATTTTGTTTAAATAGATGCAGCCTGTCCCACTGTCAACAGATCTCAGCAGATTCTCTGAGAATATTGCTGCCCCCTTTCCACTTAGATGGAGGCCATCTCTCATGTACATATCTTCTCTCCCAACAAAGTACCCCCATAAATATATGAATCCCACGACCTCTTCTTCACACATCTGCTCAACTAGTGCGTTGATCGCCATCCTCTTACAGTTTCTGTATGATGCCCCCCCCCCTTCATCCCATTACTGGCAACATTCCTGAGAGAACAACCTGTTCCCCTCTTGTCTTCTTTAGCTTCCTTACTAGATGTCTGTACTTCTGAAAAGTTGTTTCCTCCTTGTCTGCATTGTTTGTCCCTACTTGTACTAGTATAGAAAATGTTGCGATGAATCGATGCAACAAGATGATATTTTTGTGTGACGACATCTTCACCAATATTTACATAGCGAACTGTGGTCCCACTACTTTGTTATGAGATGTTATACCAGTGCTAGAATGTTATTTTATTTCTAAAAGATAAATTGTTATATCCAGATATGTATTCCCTGGCATACATGTCCTATTGAACAGCGATCGGATTCGAACCCTAGATATATGTTCTTTAACTTGTCACTTAAAGATGGAATCCTTCCACTAGAATGGAAAGAAGCAAACATTACACCATCATTTTAAAAGGGATCGAGGAACGAGACAGAGAATTACAGACCAGTGAGCTTAACATTCAAAGTCCTGATGTCCAACTGTGAGTAGGCGAATACGCTACAGATGGAGAGTGCCCATTCTGTACCTACTCCTTGTAATCAGTGCTGTGTACATTTCTTACAAGTGTTAAAAACGCTTTTGAAAACTCACCTTTTTAAACAAACGTTGGTAGTCCTTTCTTTATATAAATATATTTTGTTTTATTAGTTTCTTAGCATATTTATGGTTATTCGTCTTGTGTAAATGAATGTATTTAAAGTATTTTTTTAAGAATGTTTTAGTATATGTATATGTTTAACAGTTTTATAAAAGATCTCTCTTTTTAACTTATTTTACTAACTATATTTAAGGTAATGTTATATATTGTTTTCATGTTTTTTTTAAATATTTCTTTTTATGCAAAATAGTGATATATGTGTGTGTGCATATATGTATGTATGTATGTAAAGCGCCCGAGAGCAATTTCAATTGACCAGGCGTTATATAAGTACTATAAGTATTTTTATTATTATTGTTATTATACAGGCGCGAATCAAGAGGGCGTAACGAACGCAAGCGCCCATGTTTATTGAACGGGCTACAATGGGGGTCTAGTTGGGCGCTTTTGTGCGGACCCACGGGGTGTGCGGGGGTACACCCCCCTTCGCATCGGGGAGAGGTGCAGTTGGAGGCTTTACGTAAGCTTCAAATAGATGTTGTTGGAAGTTGTTCTTGTGCCTCAAGGGGGGGGGGTGAATGCGCCCACTAGGGTCATAACCTAGATTCATCAATGTCAAATCACACACGCACAGGATTTAAATGGCAGTATGTATATGAACGATCTGACTAGGAGTAGTGCAAACGCACAATCGTGTAAATACATAACACACAAGAATGTGCACATACATTGCAAGTTAATTGATGTATAACCTCCCTTGTCTGACTAGAACCTCAAAATCGTTAGACAACGTGTGTCAAATGTTACTGACTAAAATACCTCAAAGGTCTTAACTTATTGAATTACATCTAAATCAACTCGGAAATGTACTATGGTAAAAAATAACGTGATCATGCTTATTTAGTAAATAAACTACAACGGTTCCATATGGTCAATGTGTCTCCATGTTGAGATATAATGGAATTTGTGTATTATTTAATATGTTTGGAAATTGTGTATATATATATATATATATATATTGACTTTTCTTGGATTTATTGGTATTAAAAGGGAATTCAGATGAAAAGTGTTGTATTCAGAAACAGAAAATTATTTGCAAATAAATAAGGAAGTTAGGAAATACGCAAACGTTTTATTTTCGCTTTATACAAATACATGCTTGAAATACAAACATTATGCACATCACATTGTACAATGTCAGCATTCAACAGTGAATAACAATAAACCGCTAAAACAAAATTTTGGAGTAATTGTAAAACAGTTACATATTAAAAAACATTGAGTAAAACATAGAGGTAACGAGTACTATGTCAAAGAATGTCAATTGTCAAAACCCAATACCCTGTAAAAGGTACTCGCTGCCGTGCATATAAAAATACAAAGATTGCATGTATTATTCTACGATATAAATATTTTATAGGACACATTTTGTTATTTAAAATAAATATGGTCTATTACAATAAATACAATCAATACAATATATGTATCAGTCAATGTAGCTTAACAAAACGGGGATCAGAACACTATTTTAGAAATACAGAATTAATTGCGCGTCACCCCGTGTGAATGTGGATATTTTACATGTCAACATACATTTATTCTAAAACAAGAGTTATAATATTACATTCGCACCATCATTTCATTAAATAAATAATTGGTGACATTTAAAAACTTATACATTTTGTAAGGTAACTGAAATAATGTGCCCATTTGTGGGTCGGATCTATGATTACTGATATTTCTTAAAAACGAATTTCCCTCAGAGCATCCTTTGTCAAAGGCGGGCCGACAGATACAGAGATCACACACACATCCACTTTAAAACCTTCTCGTCCATTCCTGTCTTGGCACTAGGTGCTCGCATTGTTCGTCTGCAGCATTCCTGGTGTTAAGCATTCACAACTGGTTTCTCCATAATATCATCGTTTAATAGTTATGATACAATTTATACACATTATTTGTCATGGATAACTATGATCTATTATTTTTCCTACATTAGCAGCTGGTTTTATTAAGTAATTGCGATGCGCCTGCTCAGCGATGCATTCTCAAGAAGAGCACTTTGTATTTGCGCAAATACTTGCTTATATAATTTCAGCGACCTGGATATTCCTATTGATTTATTTACTGCAATGATCGTTTGCCAGCATCAACACATGCTGTTGCTGGCTGACGGCTTGACTCAGTCGACAACATGCAAGATGCAAATAATCTTTGTGTGGCCCTTTTCCATTTAGTTGAGATGTATTATTTAAACATATTTATTTATCTTGAAACTATAATACATATCTCTATCTTGAGTTCATTTCTGAGTGCATTTGTCGTTACTAAACGATGTTGTGCCGTTGTAACACTGACAGACATAAACTTTTGCTTCAGTTGTTGTATACGCTATTTGGAATGGAAAAAATACTTGATTGATTACTACTGCAATCTGTGGTGGGCATATCACCACATTCACTAGCCTGTAACTGGAAGCAACTTCTAACAAAGCAATCTCTTAATTTCGACAAGCTAAAACAAAACACATTAGGCGAACAATGCAGCAACCTTATCTAAGTTGCGCCAGGCAGTCCTAATCGTGCGTATTGTCTCTGCATTCGCAACATGTCTCTTACATTAGAACTAATACACATTATTCACAATGCGTTTACTTTTCAAAGGTACCGGGATAAATTCATGCTGCATTCTGTGATGCGTAGCCCGAACCGTTTCTATCATCCAAGATGGCGGACCAAAACCGAACACACGTCTCAGTCATCGACTATGCATTCATCGTATATAATATGTTGTCCGCGTACCAGCCGCTGTGTCGAGCATCTTGCTAGTTCATCGACGATCTCGTATTCCTCCACTACTCTGTGTTCTCCTGACTGACACGAAACTTGTTGATACTGGCGCTGTATTTCCGTGTTATGTATTCCATGATGTTCGTAGGGACAACGGAAAAGTAGTCTGCGTCGCCGGCGGCGTCTTGCTCTACATATGCCAGTTCTGGATCAACGACTTTCGAGACCGATCACGTGTCACGGTGTGTAATCCGGGGGCTTTGTGTCACCAGGTACAATTCTGCCGTCTGACGTCACCGTGTACTTTGGCGCACCTGAAACATCATATCACTAATTATTATTGTTATTGGTAGTATTATGTGTTATCCAAATACAAAGCATATGTGACGTCAATACATAGATAGTTTGAGTGGATGAACCGCGTGGATCCAGGGAGACGGGGGAGGATAATAAACTACCAAAAACTCGCCGTGGAATTGTGACGTATAAACATATATTCAAGCGTAGATATTCACAATCTGCTAAGCTGGAAACGATATGGATTTTTTAAAGAAACACTGTACAAACTAGCATCGTGCCGTTTTACGATGAATGTAAACCAAAACTTTGAGCGTTAGTGTATCGCGAGAACTTATGCATCGCAAGTCTTTTATAAACATCAAAATGCCATATTACCTGCACCATGTTAAATATGCGAGTAACTGTCCAGCTCTTTTAAAACATGTATTATCATGTTTAAATATGTGTTTATTATCGTTATCATATAGTAATAATATTATGAATAACAATAATAATAATGAAATAACTTCCTTTACCCCTAAATCGCAAGCTCACACGGGCATCATGATAAATGGGGTTGGCAAATCTCTAAGTAATTTCACAAGCAGCATTATGGTTGTCAAAATATGGACTGATAACCAAGGAACTAATGTTCTTAGTTTTGTTCTACTACGCGAACTTTCTCGACTGTATGTATACAATGACACACGTAGCTCAGTTGGCTGTTACAAACCTTCGACTATGACTTCCTCGTAAGCGGGCGGAAATAACGTCACTTCCGTGATGCCTACCCTACCACTAGATTCACCGCCAGATATCGTGAAAACAGCGGATGCACCTCGAACTTCAGCCTAAAACAAATTCAACAACGTGACTGGTCAGGAAAATATGGTTGTGATCAACAATATTGATTAGGTCTTTAAAACTTAAAGTGACATGTTTGTTTTACAAGCACACACACGCGCACGCAGGCATGCGTTCGAGTGTGTATACATATATATATATATATACAAACACACACACACACACACACACACACACACACACACACACACACACACACACACACACACACACACACACACACACACACACACACACACACACACACACACACACACACACACACACACACAAAAGCATGTGTCTGTTATGCGTTCGGGTGTGTGTGTATATATATATGTATATATATATATATATATTTATATATGTATATATACACACAACCGAACGCATGTGTGTGTGTGTATATATATATATATATATTATATATATATGTACACACACACACACACACACACACACACACACACACACACACACACACACACACACACACACACACACACACACACACACACACACACAGGAAAGCATGTGTCTGCGCAATGAATATGAGTAATTAAGCGTATTATAATATACTTCCGAGTAATTTCTTATATAATTGAATACTCGCCAGGAAGCAATAAGTAGAAAGAGCCGGTACTTACCGTGGAGTGTGGCTCATGGGCCAAGAGTCTGTAGTACCGGTACACTCCTCGAAAGCAGATTGCCTGCAAGGTTATGGTAAGTCACATCATCATTGAGCAGAAATACTGATACTCTGCATCAAAAAATAGTTGATGCCTACTGGCGCAAAATTGCAATGCATTCTATTATAACCTGGGTAGAATCATCGTTTATTTCCTGCCTTATTGCCTAAATTATTAATATCAAATGTTCCGAAAGTTGTCAGAATATATTGTAACTCCACCCACCTCTGCTGCAACGAACACGATCCACACCGCTAGCTCCACTATGTTGTCTGTACTTGTTCCCTGCAGATATCGAGCAATAAGATAGCGTGTCACAAACACAACTCATGGATTTAGGAATGGGTAAACTTATACTCTTGAGCAGCAATAAGGAAATAGGCATGTCGCATTGAGAGAGAGAGAGAGAGAGAGAGAGAGAGAGAGAGAGAGAGAGAGAGAGAGAGAGAGAGAGAGAGAGAGAGAGAGAGAGAGAGAGAGAGAGAGAGAGAGGAATTAATGAACACCAGTGGCGGTATCATAAATCAGACTTACATGGACGACGCAGTCGAGCGTGACGAGGACGCTGCCGTAGATACAGACGGGGCCGGTAATGAGAAGCCACGCCAACATATTCTTCCGCGACTTCTACAGCACAGTCACAGAAAATAATCAACAGCAATCGCGTTCACGATAACCAACGTACGTCTCCCCTTAACACACACGTTCAATCGTATGCATCCCAAATGACGAAACTGACATTTTCCGTGAGAAATATGTTTTAATTACAAAATATCACGAAGGAAATGAGACCTTGTGAAAATACAGAAATATGACCGGTATTACGACTACGAGCAACCAGTTGGTTACGCCATAACGCGGATATCGCCTAGCAATAGAATGGCGAGAGCGATGACGCCATAGCTGGTGTATACGTTGTTGGTTTCAAATAACCTTAGAATAGAATAATGGTTGATAATATTTCAAACAACGTTTAACAAGATTTAACAAGATTGCCATCCAGAGAATTAACTCTAGATGGCAGGTGGACAAGGAAGCCCTTTGGCTTATCTAGAGTCCAACCCTTTTATCTACATATATCCAGCCCTTCTGAGGTATGTGTCGATTTTATTTTTAAACATATTCACACTACTAGCACCCACACAATCATCAGATAATCTGTTCCATTCATTCACAGTCCTTTGTGAAAATGAGAACTTTCTCACGTCTAATCTACACTGCTCCTTTACTAATGTAACTTCATGTCCTCTAGTCTTTCTATCTTTCTTAACTGAAAAAAACATATTTCTATCAATATTTTCATAACCATTCAATATTTTAAACACTTCTATCTGATCTCCTCTCAATCTCCTGATCTCTAGTGTTGTTAAACCACATTCTTTTAGGCGTTTTTCATAACTAAGATCCCTCAGTTTTGGTATCATTTTAGTCGCTCTCCTTTGTACTCTTTCTAGCATATCTATGTCCTTTTTGCGGTATGGCCTCCACGCTTGTATACAATATTCTAAATGAGGCCTAACTATTGTTTTGTACAGTGGTATTATTAGTTCTTTTTCTTTATATGCTATATTTCGCCTAATCAATCCAAGGATTTGATTTCCCTTTGAAGCTGCAATTCCACACTGCTCTGAAACCTTCATGTCAGCACTAATTGTCAGCCCTAAGTCTTTTTCTTTTACAGTAGTACTTAGTACAGTTCCCCCCATTGTATATTCTACATATTCGTTCCCATGTCCTGTGTGAAGGCATTTACATTTCCCAAAATTGAACAACATTTGCCACTTTTCAGACCATTTGATCAACCTGTCAAGATCATCTTGTAAATGCTGTCTATCACCATCACTTTCAATCCTTCTAAACACTTTTGTATCATCTGCAAATTTCAACACCTTGCTAGCTATATCATCGTCCAAATCGTTTATATATATTAAGAATAATATAGGTCCCAGTACTGATCCCTGTGGAACCCCACTCAAAACTGATTTCCAGTTTGAAGCCTCCCCATCAACAACTACCCGTTGTCTTCTGTCAATCAGCCATTTTTCTATCCAGTTAATTATACCATTTCCTATGCCATGGGCTTTTAGTTTAAGCAGTAATCTCTGATGTGGCACTTTGTCGAAAGCTTTTTGAAAATCTAAGTAGATGATATCTGCTGGTGATCCATCATCTACCCACTTAGTGATATCTTCCAAAAAACATAACATATTTGTTAAGCATGACCTCGCTTTTAGAAACCCATGTTGAGATGGGTTTATCAAGTTATGTTTAACAAGAAAATCCACCATGTGATCTTTAATTAGTCTTTCTAATGATTTACAAATCACCGATGTTAAACTCACTGGTCTATAGTTCTCCGACTTGTTTCTCGAACCTTTTTTGAATAACGGTATAATGTTTGCTTCTTTCCATTCTAAAGGAACCACTCCCTCTTCTAATGACAAATTGAAAACTGTTGCAAACGGTATGCTAATTTGTTCTACAATTTCCAATAGTAGTTTGGGTGGAATACCATCCACTCCAGGTGATTTATTATCCTTCATAGCCCTTATTTTGTTAGCTACCATTTCTGGGGTTACAATTAACTGTCTTAAATAGTCTGATTCTGCCCCCTTGAACTTAGCCTCTGGTACTGGCAGTGAACTAGTGTCTTCTCTGGTAAACACTGAACTAAAATACTCATTTAGGTCTTCTGCCATTAAGAATCCTTCTGATATTATATTTCCAGCACTATCTTCTAGAGGACCGACCTTATCCTGAACTTTCTGTTTGCTTCGAACATGCGCATAAAAACTCTTGCTGTCATGTTTTATATTACAAGCTAATTTATGTTCATAGCTTCTCTTTGAATTTCTAATTTCAGCTGTAGCTTGGTTTAGTGCTTCTTTATAAATGTTGTAGTCTTCGTCATTTCCAGTACGTCTATATGGCTTCCACATCATTTGTTTATACTTAATTTTTCTAATGGCTTCTTTCGATAAGTATTTCTTTCTGGTCCGTTTCCCTTGTTTTTTGAAGGGAACAAATTTATCTACGATGCACTCTATTTCATTCTTTAAGATATTCCAGCATTCTGTTGCTGTCTTATTCTTCAGTGTATTATTCCAGTCTATCTTTGCTAAATATTTCCTCATTTCCTTATATCTTCCTTTGTGGAAATTTCTCCTCAACTGCTTTTATTATTTCTTTCTGATTTTACTTTGATGGTAAAATGTATCTGGTTGTGATCACTACTTCCCAGAGGCTCACATAATTTAACATTGTCAACTAATTCATTCTGTGAGGACAAAACTAAGTCTAACACATTCTCTCCCTGGTTGGTTCTAGCACATGTTGAGAAAGGAAACTATCTTGTACTAAAACTAAAACTTGTGGTCCTCACTACCCATACTCTGTAGAGATTTCCATTTTATATGCCCATGGTTAAAATCCCTCATAATAACACAGTCCCGTTTGCTCACTTCCCTTATAGCGTTTTGTATTTTTTCATTCTCTTCTATGCTTATGTTTGGACTTCGATAAACTAATCCAACCGTTAACGTTGAGTTTCCTGTAACTATGTTACACCAAACAGCTTCTTCACAATCTGCTTCTCTGTCTAATTTTATTTCAAAAGCCTGGATAGATTCTTTAATATATAAAATAACTCCACCTCCCCTTCTTCCTATTCTATCTTTCCTAAACATTACATATCCTGTCAGTCCCAATTCGGCATCTGATATATCGGTGGTTGCCCATGATTCGGTTATACCTATTATGTGAGGGTCAACATCTTCTACCATAATGTTTAGTTCATTTCTTTTGTTTACTATACTCCTTGCATTTAAACAAACACATTTATACCCAGCTTCAGAACAGTTTTCCAGACTGTTCTTTGCTGAATTATTTTGCTGCCTTTATCTATGCCTCCAGTTTCAGGCTTCTCTGCGAGTCCCCCCTGCGAATTTAGTTTAAATAGATGCAACCTGTCCCACTGTCAACAGATCGCAGCAGATTCTCTGAGAATACTGCTGCCCCCTTTCCACTTAGATGGAGGCCATCTCTCACGTACATATCTTCTCTCCCAACAAAGTACCCCCATAAATCTATGAATCCCACGCCCTCTTCCTCACACATCTGCTCAACTAGTGCGTTGATCGCCATCCTCTTACAGTTTCTGTATCTTGCCCCCCTTCCTCCCATTACTGGCAAAATTCCTGAGAGAATAACCTGTTCCATTCTTGTCTTCTTTAGCTTCCTCACTAGATGTCTGTACTTCTGAACTATACCAGTTGTTCCCTCCTTGTCTGCATTGTTTGTCCCAACGTGTACTAGTATAGACCCCCCTTGCCATGCCCCAATACCTTCTCTACCCTTTCGGTCACATGCTCTATCCTAGCCCCCGGTAGACATACAACAACGTCCTTCCCCTCGCATATAGTCTTGTCTGTTTTTCTCAGAATTGAATCGCCCATAAACACTCTCTCTTTTCTCTTTGCCCCCTCAATCACTGCCTCGGAGTAGCTCCTCCGGTTTGCATATGTCTGGTTGTTGTCTTTTCCTCTTGTCGTCTTCTCTCCTGTCACATTCTCTTCCATTCCCTTCTTTCCTGTCGTGTTTTCTCTTGTCCCCTTTCCTCCTGCCATCTTCTCTTCTAGCACATTTACTCTCACTTCCTTTCGTCCCTTCTTCTTTCCTCCCATCACATTTTCTTCTCTCCTCTCCCGTCCCTTTTCCCCGGCTACCTCCTTCACTACGGTCACTTTCTCCCCCGTCACCTTCACGCCTGTCATGTTTTCTGTTTTTTGCTGAACACTCTGTCTTCTTCCATCAGTCTTCTGTCTCACAGTCTTACCAACTGCCTCTGTGGTATCTACCTCTTCACCACCTGTATCGCTGTCGTGTCTCTCCTCGTTCTCTACAGTCTGACTACCTGCTGATCTATCCCCACTGGCCCGTTTTCTCTTCCTCTGCCGAACACTTTTCCTCCGTCCCTCTGTTTTCTCAATGTCTTGTTCCTTCACACCGGTCACCTTCCTTCCTCTCAGTCTCCTTTCTTCAGTCTCCGTGTCACAACTCTGCTCCTTCTGTGTTGTAGAATTCTCAACTCTCTCCGCGTCATCCCTCTCTGCTCCATCTATTTCTATGTTGAGTCTCGCCTCCATCTCCTTCACTATATCCGTCAACTTACACACCTCCTTCATCAGACATTCCACCCTCAAACACCCCATACACCGAAAGGTGAATCCGTCATCTTTGGTCTCTGCCCATGATTTTGGACAGCCAGACAACGCAAAATCCACCCAGCTCTGGCAGTCGTTGCAAACTAGGTGTCGTTTTGCCCTGAGTTGCCGCTTGCAAGGTGCCATATCAGAATTTATTTATGTTCAAAATAGTTTTATGTAGTCTTTGAAAAGACTTTTCTGTGTATAATTTACACCAGATTGTTTAGGTTATAGTTAGTTATATTTGTTAACACACAGTGACACACCGTGCCTTACCTAGTTACGATGTCGATGACAATGTATTCAAGTTAGGCTTAGATACAAGGTAGTCTTTACAAAGACTGTTTCCTGTGTACTATTATACACTTTTAAAAGATTGTTATTTCAGGTTTTAATTACTCATCTAACTACACCGATTATCTCAAATAACGCTATTCTGTTGTCGCTCACGGTACGCTAACTTCACCAGTGACCTACTTTGTAAACAACGTTCCGATTACATTAACGTCCCCAATTATCGCTCGCAAATCGCCTACTTTTAATCTAAACTAGATTACTCCCTCTAGCTAACTTTTAACAAAAAATATTGCTTAATATATATCTATAATTACGTTATGTATCCTATACGCTCAATAATATCACTTATCTTGATCAAATATCCTTATATTTTCGCAAGTTTGCTGCACCAAATTCAAATCAATTCACCACCGGAAGTCCCCCAAATGAAAGTGAAGGCTAGTCTGCTATCAAGCTACACCGATAACTAGATTAACCACAAAGGGGTATGTATGTTATCCTTACATCTCCGTCAAGTAAGTTACACGAAAATTGTACGTAAGTTACGGGCGTGAAAATTCATTCCAATTTGATGTTTTATCTGGTCTAGTGCAGTAGTACATTCATTATTCACAAAACAAATATGTCCCATGTCAAAGTGATCGAAAAAAATTCACACATATATCACTCCAAAACGGTATTTTCAAGTGCACTCTTGGGGCGGACGGATCCTTAACGTGGTCTTACCCCAAATTGATATCCTTCATGTTACAAATCTTCACGAACGCTAGTCTGCTATCAAGCTTCACCCATAACTAGATTAACCACAACGGGGTATGTATGTTACCGTTTCAACTCCGTCACGTAAGTTACACGAAAATTGTACGTAAGATAGGGTGTGAAAACTCATTCCCATTTGGTGTTTTATCTGGTATAATGCAGTAGTACATTCATTATTCACAAAACAAATCTGTCCCATATTAAAGTGATCGAAAGAAATTCACGCATATATCACTCCAAAACGGTATTTTCAAGTGCACTCTTGGGGCGGACGGATCCTTAATGTGGTCTTACCCCAAATTGATGTCCTGCATGTTACAAGTCTTCACGAAGGCTAGTCTGCTAGCAAGCTACACCGATAACTAGATTAACCACAAAGGGGTATGTATGTTACCCTTACATCTCCGTCAAGAAAGTTATAAGAAAAGTGTACGTAAGTTACGGGTGTGAAAACTCATTCCAATTTGATGTTTTATCTTGTCTAATGCAGTAGTACATTCAGTATTCACAAAACAAACATGTCCCATATCAAAGTGATCGAAAAAAATTCACGCATATCACTCAAAAACGGTATTTTCAAGTGCACTCTTTGGGCGGGCGGATCCTTAATGTGTTCTTACCCCAAATTGATGTCCTGCATGTTACAAATATTCACGAAGGCTAGTCTGATATCAAGCTACACCCATAACTAGATTAACCGAAAAGGGGAATGAATGTTACCGTTTCATCTCCATCTCTTAAGTTATACGAAAATTAAACATGTCTCATGTGAAAGTGAACGAAAGAAATTTACGCATATCACTCCAAAAATGGTATTTTCAAGTGCACTCTTTGGGCGGACGGATCCTTAATGTGGAGTGTCCCCAAATTGATGTCCTGCATGTTACAAATCTTCACGAAGGCTAGTCTGCTATCAAGCTACACCCATTACTAGATTAACCACAAAGGGGAATGTATGTTACCCTTACATCTCCGTCAAGAAAGTTACAAAAAAACTGTACGTAAGTTAAGGGTGTGAAAACTCATTCCAATTTGATGTTTTATCTTGTCTAATGCAGTAGTACATTCAGTATTCACAAAACAAATATGTTCCTTGTCAAAGTGATCGAAACAAATTCACGCATATCACTCCAAAACGGTATTTTCAAGTGCACTCTTTGGGCGGTCGTATCCTTAATGTGTTCTTACCCCAAATTGATGTCCTGTATGTTACAAATATTCACGAAGGCTAGTCTGACATCAAGCTAAACCCATAACTAGATTAACCGAAAAGGGGAATGAATGTTACCGTTTCATCTCCATCTCGTAAGTTATACGAAAACTGTAGTAAGTTATGGGTGTGAAACTCATTCCAATTTGATGTTTTATCTTGTCTAATGTAGTAGTACATTCAGTATTCACAAAACAAACATGTCTCATGTCAAAGTGATCGAAACAAATTCACGCATATAACTCCGAAACGGTATTTTCAAGTCCACTCTTTGGGCGGACGGATCCTTAATGTAGATTTACTCCAAATTGATGTCCTGCATGTTATAATCTTCACGTAGGCTAGTCTGATATCAAGCTACACCCGTAACTAGATTATCCATAAAGGGGAATGTATGTTACCGTTTCATCTCCGTCACGTAAGTTACACGAAAAATGTACGTAAGTTAGGGTGTGAAAACTCATTCCAATTTGGTGTTTTATCTGGTCTAATGCAGTAGAACATTCATTATTCACAAAACAAATATGTCTCATGTCAAAGTGATCGAAAAGAATTCACGCATATATCACTCCAAAACGGTATTTTTAAGTGCACTCTTGGGGCGGACGGATCCTTAATGTGATCTTACCCCAAATTTATGTCCTGCATGTTACAAATCTTCACGAAGGCTAGTCTGCTATCAAGCTACACCCATAACTAGATTAAGCACAAAGGGGAATGTATGTTACCCTTACATCTCCGTCAAGTAAGTTTCAAGAAAATTGTACGTAAGTTACTGGTGTGAAAACTCATTCCAATTTGATGTTTTATCTTGTCTAATGCAGTAGTACATTCAGTATTCACAAAACAAACGTGTCCCATATCAAAGTTATCGAAACAAATTCACCCATATCACTCCAAAACGGTATTTTCAAGTGCACTCTTGGGGCGGACGGATCCTTAATGTGGTCTTACCCCAAATTGATGTCCTTCATGTTACAAATCTTCACGAAGGCTAGTCTGATATCAAGCTTCACCCATAACTAGATTAACCACAAAGGGGAATGTATGTTTCCGTTTCATCTCCGTCACGTAAGTTACACGAAAATTGTACGTAAGTTAGGGTGTGAAAACTCATTCCCATTTGGTGTTTTATCTGGTCTAATGCAGTAATACATTCATTATTCACAGAACAAATATGTCTCATGTCAAAGTGATCTAAAAAAATTCACGCATATATCACTCCAAAACGGTATTTTCAAGTGCAATCTTGCGGCGTACGGATCCTTAATGTGGTCTTACCCCAAATTGATGTCCTGCATGTTACAAATCTTCACGAAGACTAGTCTGCTATCAATCTACACCGATAACTAGATTAACCACAACGGGGTGTGTACGTCACCCTTACATCTCCGTCAATAAAGTTATAAGAAAATTGTACGTAAGTTACGGGTGTGAAAACTCATTCCAATTTGATGTTTTATCTTGTCTAATGCAGTAGTACATTCAGTATTCACAAAACAAACATGTCCCATGTCAAAGTGATCGAAACAAATTCACGCATGTCACTCCAAAACTGTATTTTCAAGAGCACTCTTGGGGCGGACGGATCCTTAATGTGGTCTTACCCAAATTGATGTCCTGCATGTTACAAATCTTCATGAAGGCTAGTCTGATATCAAGCTACACCCATAATTAGATTAACCACAAAGGAGAATGTATGTTACCCTTACATCTCCGTCAAGTAAGTTTCAAGAAAATTGTACGTAAGTTACGGGTGTGAAAACTCATTCCAATTTGATGTTTTATCTTGTCTAATGCAGTACTACATTCAGTATTCACAAAACAAACATGTCCCATGTCAAAGTGATCGAAACAAATTCACGCATGTCACTCCAAAACGGTATTTTCAAGTGCACTCTTGGGGCGGACGGATCCTTAATGTGGTCTTACCCCAAATTGATATCCTTCATGTTACAAATCTTCACGAAGGCTAGTCTGCTATCAAGCTTCACCCATAACTAGATTAACCACAACGGGGTATGTATGTTACCGTTTCAACTCCGTCACGTAAGTTACACGAAAATTGTACGTAAGATAGGTTGTGAAAACTCATTCCCATTTGGTGTTTTATCTGGTATAATGCAGTAGTACATTCATTATTCACAAAACAAATGTGTCCCATATTAAAGTGATCGATAAAAATTCACGCATATATAACTCCAAAACGGAATTTTCAAGTGCACTCTTGGGGCGGACGGATCCTTAATGTGGTCTTACCCCAAATTGATGTCCTGCATGTTACAAGTCTTCACGAAGGCTAGTCTGCTATCAAGCTACACCGATAACTTGATTAACCACAAAGGGGTATGTATGTTACCCTTACATCTCCGTCAAGTAAGTTACACGAAAATTGTACGTAAGATAGGGTGTGAAAACTCATTCCCATTTGGTGTTTTATCTGGTCTAATTCAGAAGTACATCCATTATTCACAAAACAAATATGTCCCATGTCAAAGTGATCGAAACAAATTCACGCATATCACTCCAAAAATTGTATTTTCAAGTGCACTCTTTGGGCGGACGGATCCTTAATGTGGTCTTACCCCAAATTGATGTCCTGCATGTTACAAATCTTCATGAAGACTAGTCTGCTATCAAGCTACACCCATAACTAGATTAACCACAAAGGGGAATGTGTGTTACCGTTACATCTCAGTCACGTAAGTAACAAGAAAATTGTACGTAAGTTATCGGTGTGAAAACTCATTCCAATTTGATGTTTTATCTTGTCTAATGCAGTAGTACATTCAGTATTCACAAAACAAATATGTTCCTTGTCAAAGTGATCGAAACAAATTCACGCATATCACTCCAAAACGGTATTTTCAAGTGCACTCTTTGGGCGGTCGTATCCTTAATGTGTTCTTACCCCAAATTGATGTCCTGCATGTTACAAATATTCACGAAGGCTAGTCTGATATCAAGCTACACCCATAACTAGATTAAACGAAAAGGGGAATGAATGTTACCGTTTCATCTCCATCTCTTAAGTTATACGAAAATTAAACATGTCTCATGTGAAAGTGAACGAAAGAAATTTACGCATATCACTCCAAAAATGGTATTTTCAAGTGCACTCTTTGGGCGGACGGATCCTTAATGTGGTGTGACCCCAAATTGATGTCCTGCATGTTACAAATCTTCACGAAGGCTAGTCTGCTATCAAGCTACACCCATTACTAGATTAACCACGAAGGGGAATGTATGTTACCCTTACATCTCCGTCAAGAAAGTTAAAAAAAACTGTACGTAAGTTAAGGGTGTGAAAACTCATTCCCATTTGATGTTTTATCTTGTCTAGTGCAGCAGTACATTCATTATTCACAAAACAAATATGTCCCATATCAAAGTGATCGAAAAGAATTCACGCATATATCAGTCCGAAACGGTATTTTTAAGTGCACTCTTGAGGCGGACGGATCCTTAATGTGATCTTACCCCAAATTTATGTCCTGCATGTTACAAATCTTCACAAAGGCTAGTCTGCTATCAAGCTACACCCATAACTAGATTAAGCACAAAGGGGAATGTATGTTACCCTTACATCTCCGTCAAGAAAGTTACAAGAAAATTGTACGTAAGTTACGGGTGTGAAAACTCATTCCAATTTGATGTTTTATGTTGTCTAATGTAGTAGTACATTCAGTATTCACAAAACAAACATGTCCCATGTCAAAGTGATCGAAACAAATTCACGCATATCACTCCAAAACGGTATTTTCAAGTGCACTCTTGGGGCGGACGGATCCTTAATGTGGTCTAACCCCAAATTGATATCCTTCATGTTACAAGTCTTCACGAAGGCTAGTCTGCTATCAAGCTACACCGATAACTTGATTAACCACAAAGGGGTATGTATGTTACCCTTACATCTCCGTCAAGTAAGTTACACGAAAATTGTACGTAAGATAGGGTTTGAAAACTCATTCCCATTTGGTGTTTTATCTGGTCTAATTCAGAAGTACATCCATTATTCACAAAACAAATATGTCCCATGTCAAAGTGATCGAAACAAATTCACGCATATCACTCCAAAAATGGTATTTTCAAGTGCACTCTTTGGGCGGACGGATCCTTAATGTGGTCTTACCCCAAATTGATGTCCTGCATGTTACAAATCTTCATGAAGACTAGTCTGCTATCAAGCTACACCCATAACTAGATTAACCACAAAGGGGAATGTGTGTTACCCTTACATCTCCGTCAAGTAAGTTTCAAGAAAATTGTACGTAAGTTACTGGTGTGAAAACTCATTCCAATTTGATGTTTTATCTTGTCTAATGCAGTAGTACATTCAGTATTCACAAAACAAACGTGTCCCATGTCAAAGTTATCGAAACAAATTCACCCATATCACTCCAAAACGGTATTTTGAAGTGCAATCTTGCGGCGTGCGGATCCTTAATGTGGTCTTACCCCAAATTGATGTCCTGCATGTTACAAATCTTCACGAAGACTAGTCTGCTATCAAGCTACACCGATAACTAGATTAACCACAACGGGGTATGTACGTTACCCTTACATCTCCGTCAATAAAGTTATAAGAAAATTGTACGTAAGTTACGGGTGTGAAAACTCATTCCAATTTGATGTTTTATCTTGTCTAATGCAGCAGTACATTCAGTATTCACAAAACAAACATGTCCCATGTCAAAGTGATCGAAACAAATTCACGCATGTCACTCCAAAACTGTATTTTCAAGTGCACTCTTGGGGCGGACGGATCCTTAATGTGGTCTTACCCCAAATTGATGTCCTGCATGTTACAAATCTTCATGAAGGCTAGTCTGATATCAAGCTACACCCATAATTAGATTAACCACAAAGGAGAATGTATGTTACCCTTACATCTCCGTCAAGTAAGTTTCAAGAAAATTGTACGTAAGTTACGGGTGTGAAAACTCATTCCAATTTGATGTTTTATCTTGTCTAATGCAGTAGTACATTCAGTATTCACAAAACAAACATGTCCCATGTCAAAGTGATCGAAACAAATTCACGCATGTCACTCCAAAACGGTATTTTCAAGTGCACTCTTGGGGCGGACGGATCCTTAATGTGGTCTTACCCCAAATTGATATCCTTCATGTTACAAATCTTCACGAAGGCTAGTCTGCTATCAAGCTTCACCCATAACTAGATTAACCACAACGGGGTATGTATGTTACCGTTTCAACTCCGTCACGTAAGTTACACGAAAATTGTACGTAAGATAGGGTGTGAAAACTCATTCCCATTTGGTGTTTTATCTGGTATAATGCAGTAGTACATTCATTATTCACAAAACAAATATGTCCCATATTAAAGTGATCGAAAGAAATTCACGCATATATCACTCCAAAACGGTATTTTGAAGTGCACTCTTGGGGTGGACGGATCCTTAATGTGGTCTTACCCCAAATTGATGTCCTGCATGTTACAAGTCTTCACGAAGGCTAGTCTGCTATCAAGCTACACCGATAACTAGATTAACCTCAAAGGGGTATGTATGTTACCCTTACATCTCCGTCAAGAAAGTTATAAGAAAATTGTACGTAAGTTACGGGTGTGAAAACTCATTCCAATTTTATGTTTTATCTTGTCTAATGCATTAGGACATTCAGTATTCACAAAACAAACATGTCCCATATCAAAGTGATCGAGAAAAATTTACGCATATCACTCCAAAACGGTATTTTCAAGTGCACTCTTTGGGCGGGCGGATCCTTAATGTGGTCTTACCCCAAATTGATTTCCTGCATGTTATAAATCTTCACGAAGGCTACTCTGATATCAAGCTTCATCCATAACTAGATTAACCACAAAGTGGATTGTATGTTACCGTTTCATCTCCGTCACGTAAGTTACACGAAAATTGTACGTAAGTTATGGGTGTGAAAACTCATTCCCATTTGATGTTGTATCTTGTCTAATGCAGTAATACATTCATTATTCACAAAAGAAACATGTCATATGTCAAAGTAATCGAAACAAATTTACGCAATTCACTCCAAAAATGGTATTTTCAAGTGCACTCTTTGGGCGGACGGATCCTTAATGTGGTCTTACCCCAAATTGATGTCCTGCATGTTACAAATCTTCATGAAGACTAGTCTGCTATCAAGCTACACCCATAACTAGATTAACCACAAAGGGGAATGTGTGTTACCGTTACATCTCAGTCACGTAAGTAACAAGAAAATTGTACGTAAGTTATCGGTGTGAAAACTCATTCCAATTTGATGTTTTATCTTGTCTAATGCAGTAGTACATTCAGTATTCACAAAACAAATATGTTCCTTGTCAAAGTGATCGAAACAAATTCACGCATATCACTCCAAAACGGTATTTTCAAGTGCACTCTTTGGGCGGTCGTATCCTTAATGTGTTCTTACCCCAAATTGATGTCCTGCATGTTACAAATATTCACGAAGGCTAGTCTGATATCAAGCTACACCCATAACTAGATTAAACGAAAAGGGGAATGAATGTTACCGTTTCATCTCCATCTCTTAAGTTATACGAAAATTAAACATGTCTCATGTGAAAGTGAACGAAAGAAATTTACGCATATCACTCCAAAAATGGTATTTTCAAGTGCACTCTTTGGGCGGACGGATCCTTAATGTGGTGTGACCCCAAATTGATGTCCTGCATGTTACAAATCTTCACGAAGGCTAGTCTGCTATCAAGCTACACCCATTACTAGATTAACCACGAAGGGGAATGTATGTTACCCTTACATCTCCGTCAAGAAAGTTAAAAAAAACTGTACGTAAGTTAAGGGTGTGAAAACTCATTCCCATTTGATGTTTTATCTTGTCTAGTGCAGCAGTACATTCATTATTCACAAAACAAATATGTCCCATATCAAAGTGATCGAAAAGAATTCACGCATATATCAGTCCGAAACGGTATTTTTAAGTGCACTCTTGAGGCGGACGGATCCTTAATGTGATCTTACCCCAAATTTATGTCCTGCATGTTACAAATCTTCACGAAGGCTAGTCTGCTATCAAGCTACACCCATAACTAGATTAAGCACAAAGGGGAATGTATGTTACCCTTACATCTCCGTCAAGAAAGTTACAAGAAAATTGTACGTAAGTTACGGGTGTGAAAACTCATTCCAATTTGATGTTTTATGTTGTCTAATGTAGTAGTACATTCAGTATTCACAAAACAAACATGTCCCATGTCAAAGTGATCGAAACAAATTCACGCATATCACTCCAAAACGGTATTTTCAAGTGCACTCTTGGGGCGGACGGATCCTTAATGTGGTCTAACCCCAAATTGATATCCTTCATGTTACAAGTCTTCATGAAGGCTAGTCTGCTATCAAGCTACACCGATAACTTGATTAACCACAAAGGGGTATGTATGTTACCCTTACATCTCCGTCAAGTAAGTTACACGAAAATTGTACGTAAGATAGGGTTTGAAAACTCATTCCCATTTGGTGTTTTATCTGGTCTAATTCAGAAGTACATCCATTATTCACAAAACAAATATGTCCCATGTCAAAGTGATCGAAACAAATTCACGCATATCACTCCAAAAATGGTATTTTCAAGTGCACTCTTTGGGCGGATGGATCCTTAATGTGGTCTTACCCCAAATTGATGTCCTGCATGTTACAAATCTTCATGCAGACTAGTCTGCTATCAAGCTACACCCATAACTATATTAACCACAAAGGGGAATGTGTGTTACCCATACATCTCCGTCAAGTAAGTTTCAAGAAAATTGTACGTAAGTTACGGGTGTGAAAACTCATTCCAATTTGATGTTTTATCTTGTCTAATGCAGTAGTACATTCAGTATTCACAAAACAAACGTGTCCCATGTCAAAGTTATCGAAACAAATTCACGCATATCACTCCAAAACGGTATTTTCAAGTGCACTCTTGGGGCGGACGGATCCTTAATGTGGTCTTACCCCAAATTGATGTCCTGCATGTTACATATCTTCACAAAGACTAGTCTGCTATCAAGCTACACCGATAACTAGATTAACCACAACGGGGTATGTACGTTACCCTTACATCTCCGTCAATAAAGTTATAAGAAAATTGTACGTAAGTTACGGGTGTGAAAACTCATTCCAATTTGATGTTTTATCTTGTCTAATGCAGTAGTACATTCAGTATTCACAAAACAAACATGTCCCATGTCAAAGTGATCGAAACAAATTCACGCATGTCATTCCAAAACTGTATTTTCAAGAGCACTCTTGGGGCGGACGGATCCTTAATGTGGTCTTACCCCAAATTGATGTCCTGCATGTTACACATCTTCATGAAGGCTAGTCTGATATCAAGCTACACCCATAATTAGATTAACCACAAAGGAGAATGTATGTTACCCTTACATCTCCGTCAAGTAAGTTTCAAGAAAATTGTACGTAAGTTACGGGTGTGAAAACTCATTCCAATTTGATGTTTTATCTTGTCTAATGCAGTACTACATTCAGTATTCACAAAACAAACATGTCCCATGTCAAAGTGATCGAAACAAATTCACGCATGTCACTCTAAAACGGTATTTTCAAGTGCACTCTTGGGGCGGACGGATCCTTAATGTGGTCTTACCCCAAATTGATATCCTTCATGTTACAAATCTTCACGAAGGCTAGTCTGCTATCAAGCTTCACCCATAACTAGATTAACCACAACGGGGTATGTATGTTACCGTTTCAACTCCGTCACGTAAGTTACACGAAAATTGTACGTAAGATAGGGTGTGAAAACTCATTCCCATTTGGTGTTTTATCTGGTATAATGCAGTAGTACATTCATTATTCACAAAACAAATATGTCCCATATTAAAGTGATCGAAAGAAATTCACGCATATATCACTCCAAAAAGGTATTTTCAAGTGCACTCTTGGGGCGGACGGATCCTTAATGTGGTCTTACCCCAAATTGATGTCCTGCATGTTACAAGTCTTCACGAAGGCTAGTCTCCTATCAAGCTACACCGATAACTAGATTAACCACAAAGGGGTATGTGTGTTACCCTTACATCTCCGTCAAGAAAGTTATAAGAAAATTGTACGTAAGTTACGGGTGTGAAAACTCATTCCAATTTGATGTTTTATATTGTCTAATGCAGTAGTACATTCCGTATTCACAAAACAAACATGTCCCATATCAAAGTGATCGAAAAAAATTCACGCATATCACTCAAAAACGGTATTTTCAAGTGCACTCTTTGGGCGGGCGGATCCTTAATGTGGTCTTACCCCAAATTGATTTCCTGCATGTTATAAATCTTCACGAAGGCTAGTCTGATATCAAGCTTCATCCACAACTAGATTAACCACAAAGTGGATTGTATGTTACCGTTTCATCTCCATCACGTAAGTTACACGAAAATTGTATGTAAGTTATGGGTGTGAAAACTCATTCCCATTTGATGTTGTATCTTGTCTAATGCAGTAATACATTCATTATTCACAAAAGAAACATGTCATATGTCAAAGTGATCGAAACAAATTTACTCATATCACTCCAAAAATGGTATTTTCAAGTGCACTCTTTGGGCGGACGGATCCTTAATGTGGTCTTTCCCCAAATTGATGTCCTGCATGTTACAAATCTTCACGAAGGCTAGTCTGCTATCAAGCTACACCCATAGCTAGATAAACCACAAAGGGGAATGTATGTTACCCTTACATCTCAGTCACGTAAGTAACAAGAAAATTGTACGTAAGTTATCGGTGTGAAAACTCATTCCAATTTGATGTTTTATCTTGTCTAATGCAGTAGTACATTCAGTATTCACAAAACAAGTATGTTCCTTGTCAAAGTGATCGAAACAAATTCACGCATATCACTCCAAAACGGTATTTTCAAGTGCACTCTTTGGGCGGTCGTATCCTTAATATGTTCTTACTCCAAATTGATGTCCTGCATGTTACAAATATTCACGAAGGCTAGTCTGATATCAAGCTACACCCATACCTAGATTAACCGAAAAGGGGAATGAATGTTACCGTTTCATCTCCATATCTTAAGTTATACGAAAAATAAACATGTCTCATGTGAAAGTGAACGAAAGAAATTTACGCATATCACTCCAAAAATGTTATTTTCAAGTGCACTCTTTGGGCGGACGGATCCTTAATGTGGAGTGACCCCAAATTGATGTCCTGCATGTTACAAATCTTCACGAAGGCTAGTCTGCTATCAAGCTACACCCATTACTAGATTAACCACAAAGGGGAATGTATGTTACCCTTACATCTCCGTCAAGAAAGTTACAAAAAAACTGTACGTAAGTTAAGGTTGTGAAAACTCATTCCAATTTGATGTTTTATCTTGTCTAATGCAGTAGTACCTTCAGTATTCAAAAAACAAACATGTCCCATGTCAAAGTGATCGAACAAATGTCACGCATATCACTCCAAAACGGTATTTTCAAGTGCACTCTTTGGGCGGACGTATCCTTAATGTGTTCTTACCCCAAATTGATGTCCTGCATGTTACAAATATTCACGGAGGCTAGTCTGATATCAAGCTACACCCATAACTAGATTAACCAAAAAGGGGAATGCATGTTACCGTTTCGTCTCCGTCACGTAATTTACCCGAAAATTGTACGTAAGTTATGGGTGTGAAAACTCATTCCCATTTGATTTTGTATCTTGTCTAATGCAGTAGTATATTCATTATTCACAAAAGAAACATGTCCCATATCAAAATGATCGAATAAATGTCATGCATATCACTCCAAAACAGTATTTTAAAGTGCACTCTTTGTTCGGGCGGATCCTTAATGTGGTCTTACCCCAAATTGATGTCCTGCATGTTATAAATCTTCACGAAGGGTAGTCTACTATCAAACAACACCCATAACTAGATTAACCACAAAGGGGAATGTATGTTACCCTTACATCTCCGTCAAATAAGTTTCAAGAAAATTGTACGTAAGTTACGGGTGTGAAAACTCATTCCAATTTGATGTTTTATCTTGTCTAATGCAGTAGTACATTCAGTATTCACAAAATAAACATGTCCGTGTCAAAGTGATAGAAAAAAATTCACGCATATCACTCCATAACGGTATTTTGAAGTGCACTCTTAGGGCGGACGGATCCTTAATGTGGTCTTACCCCAAATTGATGTCCTTCATGTTACAAATCTTCACGAAGGCTAGTCTGATATCAAGCTTCACCCATAACTAGATTAACCACTAAGGGGAATGTATCATACCGTTTCAACTCCTTCACGTAAGTTACACGAAAGTTGTACGTAAGTTATCGGTGTAAAACTCATTCCAGTTTGATGTTTTATCTTTTATAAAGCAGTAGTACATTCAGTATTCACAAAACAAATATGTCCCATGTCAAAGTGATCGATTGAAATTCACGCATATCACACCAAAACGGTATTTTCAAGTGCACTGTTTCGGCGGACGTATCCTTAATGTGTTCTTACCCCAAATTGATGTCCTGCATGTTACAAATATTCACGGAGGCTAGTCTGATATCAGGCTACACCCATAACTAGATTTACCGCAAACGGGAAAGTATGTTGCCCTTACATCTCCGTCAAGAATGTTACAAGAAAATTGTACGTAAGTTACGGGTGTGAAAAGTCATTCCAATTTGATGTTTTATCCTGTCTAATGCAGTAGTACATTCAGTATTCACAAAACAAACATGTCCCATGTCAAAGTGATCGAAACAAATTCACGCATATCACTCCAGAAATGGTATTTTCAAGTGCACTCTTTGGGCGGACGGATCCTTAATGTGGTCTTACCCCAAATTGATGTCCTTCATGTTACAAATCTTCACGAAGGCTAGTCTGACATCAAGCTTCACCCATAACTAGATTAACCACAAAGAGGAATGTATGTTACCGTTTCAACTCCATCACGTAAGTTATACGAAAATTGTACGTAAGTTATGGGTGTGAAAATTCATTCCCATTTGATGTTGTATCTTGTCTAATGCAGTAGTATATTCATTATTCACAAAAGAAACATGTCCCATATCAAAGTGATTGAAAAAATTTACACATATCACTCCAAAACGGTATTTTCAAATGCACTCTTTGGGCGGACGGATTCTTAATGTGGTCTTTCCCCAAATTGATGTCCTGCATGTTACAAATCTTCACGAAGGCTAGTCTGCTATCAAGCTACACCCATAGCTAGATTAACCACAAAGGGGAATGAATGTTACCCTTACATCTCAGTCACGTAAATAACAAGAAAATTGTACGTAAGTTATCGGTGTGAAAACTCATTCCAATTTGATGTTTTATCTTGTCTAATGCAGTAGTACATTCAGTATTCACAAAACAAGTATGTTCCTTGTCAAAGTGATCGAAACAAATTCACGAATATCACTCCAAAACGGTATTTTCAAGTGCACTCTTTGGGCGGTCGTATCCTTAATGTGTTCTTACCCCAAATTGATGTCCTGCATGTTACAAATATTCACGAAGGCTAGTCTGATATCAAGCTACACCCATAACTAGATTAACCGAAAAGGGGAATGAATGTTACCGTTTCATCTCCATCTCTTAAGTTATACTAAAATTAAACATGTCTCATGTGAAAGTGAACGAAAGAAATTTACGCATATCACTCCAAAAATGGTATTTTCAAGTGCACTCTTTGGGCGGACGGATCCTTAATGTGGAGTGACCCCAAATTGATGTCCTGCATGTTACAAATCTTCACGAAGGCTAGTCTGCTATCAAGGTACACCCATTACTAGATTAACCACAAAGGGGAATGTATGTTACCCTTACATCTCCGTCACGTAATTTACACGAAAATTGTACGTAAGTTATGGGTGTGAAAACTCATTCCAATTTGATGTTTTATCTTGTCTAATGCAGTAGTACATTCAGTATTCACAAAACAAACATGTCCCATGTCAAAGTGATCGAAAAAAATTCACGCATATCACTCTAGAAATGGTATTTTCAAGTGCACTCTTAGGGCGGACGGATCCTTAATGTGGTCTTACCCCAAATTGATGTCCTTCATGTTACAAATCTTCACGAAGGCTAGTCTGATAGCAAGCTTCACCCATAACTAGATTAACCACAAAGGGGTATGTATGTTACCGTTTCAACTCCGTCACGTAAGTTATACGAAAATTGTACGTAAGTTATGGGTGTGAAAACTCATTCCCATTTGATTTTGTATCTTGTCTAATGCAGTAGTATATTCATTATTCACAAAAGAAACATGTCCCATATCAAAGTGATCGAATAAATTTCATGCATATCACTCCAAAACAGTATTTTAAAGTGCACTCTTTGTTCTGGCGGATCCTTAATGTGGTCTTACACCAAATTGATGTCCTGCATGTTATAAATCTTCACGAAGGGTAGTCTACTATCAAACAACACCCATAACTAGATTAACCACAAAGGGGAATGTATGTTACCCTTACATCTCCGTCAAATAAGTTTCAAGAAAATTGTACGTAAGTTACGGGTGTGAAAACTCATTCCAATTTGATGTTTTATCTTGTCTAATGCAGTAGTACATTTAGTATTCACAAAATAAACATGTCCGTGTCAAAGTGATAGAAAAAATTCACGCATATCACTCCAAAACGGTATTTTGAAGTGCACTCTTAGGGCGGACGGATCCTTAATGTGGTCTTACCCCAAATTGATGTCCTTCATGTTACAAATCTTCACGAAGGCTAGTCTGATATCAAGCTTCACCCATAACTAGATTAACGACAAAGGGGAATGTATTTTACCGTTTCAATTTCGTCACGTAAGTTACACGAAATTTGTACGTAAGTTATGGGTGTGAAAACTCATTCCCATTTGACGTTGTATCTTGTCTAATGCAGCAGTATATTCATTATTCACAAAAGAAACATATCCCATGTGAAAGTGAACGAAACAAATTTACGCATATCACTCCAAAAATGGTATTTTCAAGTGCACTCTTTGGGCGGACGGATCCTTAATGTGGTCTTACCCCAAATTGATGTCCTGCATGTTACAAATCTTCACGAAGGCTAGTCTGATATCAAGCTTCACCCATAACTTGATTAACCACAAAGGGGAATGTATCATACCGTTTCAACTCCTTCACGTAAGTTACACGAAAATTGTACGTAAGTTATCGGTGTAAAACTCATTCCAGTTTGATGTTTTATCTTTTATAAAGCAGTAGTACATTCAGTATTCACAAAACAAATATGTCCCATGTCAAAGTGATCGATAGAAATTCACGCATATCACTCCAAAACGGTATTTTCAAGTGCACTGTTTGGGCGGACGTATCCTTAATGTGTTCTTACCCCAAATTGATGTCCTGCATGTTACAAATATTCACGGAGGCTAGTCTGATATCAAGCTACACCCATAACTAGATTTACCACAAAGGGGAAAGTATGTTGCCCTTACATCTCCGTCAAGAAAGTTACAAGAAAATTGTACGTAAGTTACGGGTGTGAAAAGTCATTCCAATTTGATGTTTTATCTTGTCTAATGCAGTAGTACATTCAGTATTCACAAAACAAACATGTCCCATGTCAAAGTGATCGAAACAAATTCACGCATATCACTCCAGAAATGGTATTTTCAAGTGCACTCTTTGGGCGGACGGATCCTTAATGTGGTCTTACCCCAATTTGATGTCCTTCATGTTACAAATCTTCACGAAGGCTAGTCTGACAACAAGCTTCACCCATAACTAGATTAACCACAAAGAGGAATGTATGTTACCGTTTCAACTCCATCACGTAAGTTATACGAAAATTGTACGTAAGTTATGGGTGTGAAAACTCATTCCCATTTGATGTTGTATCTTGTCTAATGCAGTAGTATATTCATTATTCACAAAAGAAACATGTCCCATATCAAAGTGATTGAAAAAATTTACGCATATCACTCCAAAACGGTATTTTCAAGTGCACTCTTTGGGTGGACGGATCCTTAATGTGGTCTTACCCCAAATTGATGTCCTGCATGTTACAAATCTTCACGAATGCTAGTCTGCTATCAAGCTACACCCATAGCTAGATTAACCACAAAGGGGAATGTATGTTACCCTTACATCTCAGTCACGTAAGTAACAAGAAAATTGTACGTAAGTTATCGGTGTGAAAACTCATTCCAATTTGATGTTTTATCTTGTCTAATGCAGTAGTACATTCAGTATTCACAAAACAAGTATGTTCCTTGTCAAAGTGATCGAAACTAGTTCACGCATATCACTCCAAAACGGTATTTTCAAGTGCACTCTTTGGGCGGTCGTATCCTTAATGTGTTCTTACCCCAAATTGATGTCCTGCATGTTACAAATATTCACGAAGGCTAGTCTGATATCAAGCTACACCCATAACTAGATTAACCGAAAAGGGGAATGAATGTTACCGTTTCATCTCCATCTCTTAAGTTATACGAAAATTAAACATGTCTCATGTGAAAGTGAACGAAAGAAATTTACGCATATCACTCAAAAAATTGTATTTTCAAGTGCACTCTTTGGGCGGACGGATCCTTAATTTGGAGTGACCCCAAATTGATGTCCTGCATGTTACAAATCTTCACGAAGGCTAGTCTGCTATCGAGCTACACCCATTACTAGATTAACCACAAAGGGGAATGTATGTTACCCTTACATCTCCGTCAAGAAAGTTACAAAAAAACTGTACGTAAGTTAAGGGTGTGAAAACTCATTCCAATTTGATGTTTTATCTTGTCTAATACAGTAGTACATTCAGTATTCAAAAAACAAACATGTCCCATGTCAAAGTGATCGAACAAATTTCACGCATATCACTCCAAAACGGTATTTTCAAGTGCACTCTTTGGGCGGTCGTATCCTTAATGTGTTCTTACCCCAAATTGATGTCCTGCATGTTACAAATATTCACGAAGGCTAGTCTGATATCAAGCTACACCCATAACTAGATTAACCGAAAAGGGGAATGAATGTTACCGTTTCATCTCCATCTCTTAAGTTATACGAAAATTAAACATGTCTCATGTGAAAGTGAACGAAAGAAATTTACGCATATCACTCAAAAAATTGTATTTTCAAGTGCACTCTTTGGGCGGACGGATCCTTAATTTGGAGTGACCCCAAATTGATGTCCTGCATGTTACAAATCTTCACGAAGGCTAGTCTGCTATCGAGCTACACCCATTACTAGATTAACCACAAAGGGGAATGTATGTTACCCTTACATCTCCGTCAAGAAAGTTACAAAAAAACTGTACGTAAGTTAAGGGTGTGAAAACTCATTCCAATTTGATGTTTTATCTTGTCTAATGCAGTAGTACATTCAGTATTCAAAAAACAAACATGTCCCATGTCAAAGTGATCGAACAAATTTCACGCATATCACTCCAAAACGGTATTTTCAAGTGCACTCTTTGGGCGGACGTATCCTTAATGTGTTCTTACCCCAAATTGATGTCCTGCATGTTACAAATATTCACGGAGGCTAGTCTGATATCAAGCTACACCCATAACTAGGTTAACCAAAAAGGGGAATGCATGTTACCGTTTCGTCTCCGTCACGTAATTTACACGAAAATTGTACGTAAGTTATGGGTGTGAAATCTCATTCCAATTTGATATTTTATCTTGTCTAATGCAGTAGTACATTCAGTATTCACAAAATAAACATGTCCGTGTCAAAGTGATAGAAAAAAATTCACGCATATCACTCCAAAACGGTATTTTGAAGTGCTCTCTTAGGGCGGACGGATCCTTAATGTGGTCTTACCCCAAATTGATGTCCTTCATGTTACAAATCTTCACGAAGGCTAGTCTGATATCAAGCTTCACCCATAACTAGATTAACCACAAAGGGGAATGTATTTTACCGTTTCAACTTCGTCACGTAAGTTACACGAAAATTGTACGTAAGTTATGGGTGTGAAAACTCATTCCCATTTGACGTTGTATCTTGTCTAATGCAGTAGTATATTCATTATTCACAAAAGAAACATGTCCCATGTGAAAGTGAACGAAACAAATTTACGCATATCACTCCAAAAATGGTATTTTCAAGTGCACTCTTTGGGCGGACGGATCCTTAGTGTGGTCTTACCCCAAATTGATGTCCTGCATGTTACAAATCTTCACGAAGGCTAGTCTGATATCAAGCTTCACCCATAACTAGATTAACCACAAAGGGGAATGTATCATACCGTTTCAACTCCTTCACGTAAGTTACACGAAAATTGTACGTAAGTTATCGGTGTAAAACTCATTCCAGTTTGATGTTTTATCTTTTATAAAGCAGTAGTACATTCAGTATTCACAAAACAAATATGTCCCATGTCAAAGTGATAGATAGAAATTCACGCATATCACTCCAAAACGGTATTTTCAAGTGCACTCTTTGGGCGGACGTATCCTTAATGTGTTCTTACCCCAAATTGATGTCCTGCATGTTACAAATATTCACGGAGGCTAGTCTGATATCAAGCTACACCCATAACTAGATTGACCACAAAGGGGAAAGTATGTTGCCCTTACATCTCCGTCAAGAAAGTTACAAGAAAATTGTACGTAAGTTACGGGTGTGAAAAGTCATTCCAATTTGATGTTTTATCTTGTCTAATGCAGTAGTACATTCAGTATTCACAAAACAAACATGTCCCATGTCAAAGTGATCGAAACAAATTCACGCATATCACTCCAGAAATTGTATTTTCAAGTGCACTCTTTGGGCGGACGGATCCTTAATGTGGTCTTACCCCAAATTGATGTCCTTCATGTTACAAATCTTCACGAAGGTTAGTCTGACATCAAGCTTCACCCATAACTAGATTAACCACAAAGAGGAATGTATGTTACCGTTTCAACTCCATCACGTAAGTTATACGAAAATTGTACGTAAGTTATGGGTGTGAAAACTCATTCCCATTTGATGTTGTATCTTGTTTAATGCAGTTGTATATTCATTATTCACAAAAGAAACATGTCCCATATCAAAGTGATTGAAAACATTTACGCATATCACTCCAAAACGGTATTTTCAAGTGCACTCTTTGGGCGGACGGATTCTTATTGTGGTCTTACCCTAAATTGATGTCCTTCATGTTACAAATCTTCACGAAGGCTAGTCTGGTATCAAGCTACACCCATAACTAGATTAACCACAAAGGGGAATGTATGTTACCGTTTCATCTCCGTCACGTAAGTTACAAGAAAATTATACGTAAGTTATGGGTGTGAAAACTCATTCCAATTTGATGTTTTATTTTGTGTAATGTAGTAGTACATTCAGTATTCACAAAACAAACATGTCCCATGTCAAATTGATCGAAAAAAATTCAAGCACATCACTCAAAAAATGGTATTTTCAAGTGCACTCTTTGGGCGGACGGATCCTTAATGTGGTCTTACCCCAAATTGATGTCCTGCATGTTACAAATCTTCACGGAGGCTAGTCTGCTATCAAGCTACACCCATAACTAGACTAACCACAAAAGGGAATGTATGTTACCCTTACATCTCCGTCAAGAAAGTTACAAGAAAACTGTACGTAAGTTACGGGTGTGAAAACTCATTCCAATTTGATGTTTTATCTTGTCTAATGCAGTAGTACATTCAGTATTCATAAAACAAACATATCCCATGTCAAAGTGATCGAAAGAAATTCACGCGTATCACTCCAAAACGGTATTTTCAAGTGAACTCTTGGGGCTGACGGATCCTTAATGTGGTCTTACCCCAAATTGATGTCCTTCATATTACAAATCTTCACGAAGGCTAGAATGATATGAAGCTACACCCATAACCAGATTAACCACAAAGGGGAATGAATGTTACTCTTACATCTCAGTCACGTAAGTAACAAGAAAATTGTACGTAAGTTATCGGTGTGAAACTCATTCCAGTTTGATGTTTTATCTTGCCTAATGCAGTAGTACATTCAGTATTCACAAAACAAATATGTTCCATGTTGTCGTGTAGGCGTTTATTATCACGTTTACGGCAGTTGAACCGGAAGTGACCTAAGGGGGTTGGGGGAACCGGAGGATAAGGAAAGTGAGGAGAATTAAATTTGGAAGTTCAATATGTGTCCATCTATGAATACAATATCAAGTTAGAGGACGTAACACATGTCAAAGTGATCGATAGAAATTCACGCATATCACTCCAAAACGGTATTTTCAAGTGCACTCTTTGGGCGGACGTATCCTTAATGTGTTCTTACCCCAAATTGATGTCCTGCATGTTACAAATATTCACGGAGGCTAGTCTGATATCAAGCTACACCCATAACTAGATTAACCACAAAGGGGAATGTATGTTACCGTTTCATCTCCGTCACGTAAGTTACAAGAAAATTATACGTAAGTTATTGGTGTGAAAACTCATTCCAATTTGATGTTTTATTTTGTGTAATGTAGTAGTACATTCAGTATTCACAAAACAAACATGTCCCATGTCAAATTGATCGAAACAAATTCACGCATATCACTCAAAAAATGGTATTTTAAAGTGCACTCTTTGGGCGGACGGATCCTTAATGTGGTCTTACCCCAAATTGATGTCCTGCATGTTACAAATCTTCACGGAGGCTAGTCTGCTATCAAGCTACACCCATAACTAGACTAACCACAAAAGGGAATGTATGTTACCCTTACAACTCCGTCAAGAAAGTTACAAGAAAACTGTACGTAAGTTACGGGTGTGAAAACTCGTTCCAATTTGATGTTTTATCTTGTCTAATGCAGTAGTACATTCAGTATTCATAAAACAAACATATCCCATGTCAAAGTGATCGAAAGAAATTCACGCGTATCACTCCAAAACGGTATTTTCAAGTGAACTCTTGGGGCTGACGGATTCTTAATGTGGTCTTACCCCAAATTGATGTCCTTCATATTACAAATCTTCACGAAGGCTAGAATGATATGAAGCTACACCCATAACCAGATTAACCACAAAGGGGAATGAATGTTACCCTTACATCTCAGTCACGTAAGTAACAAGAAAATTGTACGTAAGTTATCGGTGTGAAACTCATTCCAGTTTGATGTTTTATCTTGCCTAATGCAGTAGTACATTCAGTATTCACAAAACAAATATGTTCCATGTTGTCGTGTAGGCGTTTATTATCACGTTTACGGCAGTTGAACCGGAAGTGACCTAAGGGGGTTGGGGGAACCGGAGGATAAGGAAAGTGAGGAGAATTAAATTTGGAAGTTCAATCTATGTCCATCTATGAATACAATATCAAGTTAGAGGACGTAACACTGGCGACGATTTGAAGAACATATCGCATATCATAGTGCGAAATAACGATGGAAGACAAAAACGTTATTCCGACATTTAACCCATTTCGCGAACCGGCAACGATCGGCCCGCGTTGGCAGCGTTGGCTAAACAGCTTTGAATTATTCGCGGACAGAAAGGGTTGATTTGCAACGATCTACTGGATGATGCAAGCGCGGATGAACGTCGGCGCGATCGGCAAACGCAGCAGCGCAGACGTGCCCTGTTACTACACCAGGCGGGCGCCGATGTGCAGGACATATTCGCCACGTTGGAAAACACAGGTGAACGTTGTGACTATGCGGCAGCCATTGTAGCCCTAAACTCATACTTCGTCCCGCAAGTAAATTCGGCGTTTGTGCGTCAAACCTTCAACCAGATTGCGCAGAGACCGGGTGAAACGGTGCAGCAATTTGCGACGCGTTTGCGCTCAGCAGCAAAGGACTGTGAGTACGGAAATGATGTAGAAAATCAGATACGGGACGCGGTTCTCAACAAGTGTGAATCGCTATACGTGAAACGCAAACTACTCGAAGAAGAGCAGGGACTAACGCTTGCGAGGACACTGCAAATAGCCCAACAGTGTGAAAGCGTTGAGTCACAAATGGCAGCCATGACACTGAAGAACGACGAAAGTCAGAGTGAACAGATTAACAGAGTGGCGCGCGACAGCACATCAGGAGAAAGGCAACCGGCAAGGGGGGGATGCTACAGATGTGGTAAAAAGGGACATTTCGCGCGTGATCCTCAATGCCCAGCCAAAGGGAAATCGTGTCGCAACTGCGGGGGAAAGAACCATTTTGAAAATGTGTGTCGTTCTCAGAAGAGGAGCGTCAACCTCGTGAATGATGACGCCACCCGCAATGACCCCGACTACGCGTTCTGCCTGGATGGAACTGAGGACAACTCCAGCATGCTACAGGTGGATGTCGGGAACGTGACGTTGAAGATGCTTGTCGACTCCGGTGCGACGAGCAATATCGTAGACGAGGCGACGTGGGAGAAGTTGAAACTAAAAAAAGTGAAATGTGAATCGCGAGTAGCTGCGAGTGGGAAAAAGCTGTACGCTTACGCATCTAATACGCCACTACAAGTGAAAGGCAGTTTCGTTTGCACTGTCAGGGCCGGCACACAGAGCGAGGAGGCGGAGTTTCTGGTCGTAAAAGGACGAGGCGTCCCGCTGCTCGGAAAGAAGACCGCTACTCAACTGGGAGTGCTGAAGATCGGCGTTGATGTCGCAGCTGTCTCAGATGTCGCAGGCATCTTGAAGCTGGACTACACGGAAGTGTTCGATGGAATTGGGAAATTGAACAGTAGGAAAATCACGCTTCACATCGATCCAGAGGTTAAACCCGTTGCGCAGCCTCTGAGGCGCATTCCTTTCAACCTGCGCAGCAAAGTCGACGACAAGATCAGCGAATTGATTGCACACGATATCATCGAGGAAGTCGACGGCCCCACACCATGGGTGAATCCTGTGGTAATTGTGCCAAAATCAAACAGCAGTGACATTCGCTTGTGCCAACGAGGCGATCATTCGAGGGAGGTACCCCATTCCAACGGTCGACGAGCTATTGCAAAATATGAATGGCTCAACAGTCTTCAGCAAGATAGATTTGAAATGGGGATATCACCAACTGGAATTGACGGAGGAAAGCAGAGACATCACTACGTTCGCTACTCACTCAGGGCTCTACAGGTACAAACGGCTATTGTTCGGAGTATCGTCTGCTAGCGAGCAATATCAGCATGAGATAGCTGCCGCCCTTGCCGGGATTGAGGGTGTTGAGAACATCAGTGATGATATCGTCATTCATGGGCCAGATGAAGAAACGCACAATGAAAGACTACACGCTGTCATGCAGAGGCTCAGAAGGTGTGGACTAACAGTCAATGGAGCAAAATGTCAGTTCAATCTCGAGCGCATCGTCTTCATGGGAATACTTCTGTCACAGAACGGAATCGGGCCAACGGAGGATCGAGTCAAAGCGGTGGTGGAAGCGCGGGAACCAGAAAATGCATCAGAGATACGCAGTTTCCTGGGACTGGTATGCTACAGCAGCAGGTTCATCCCGCAGTTCTCGTCGATATCCGAACCACTCAGGAGACTTACAAAAAAGCATGAACCGTTTGTGTTTGGAGACGAACAAAAGCGAGCCTTCAAGCTACTGAAGGACAGCATCGCAGAGGCGATCACACTGGCATACTTCGGCAAAAACGCGCCTACGCAGGTCATAGCTGACGCAGGTCCTGTCGGTCTGGGTGCAGTTCTAGTTCAAAAACAGGGCGACAGTCTGGTACCGGTGTGTTATGCGAGCAGGGGACTGACCGCATGTGAGCAGAGATATTCGCAAACTGAAAAGGAAGCGCTGGCACTGGTCTGGGCGTGTGAACGGTTACATGCCTACGTGTATGGTATGCGGTTCGACCTTGTCACTGATCACAAGCCGTTGGAGGCAATATACAGCCCACGTTCCAGGCCGTGTGCTCGGGTAGAACGGTGGATGCTGCGGCTACAACCGTATGACTTTCGTGTCGTGCACATCCCGGGACCACAGAACATTGCAGATCCCCTGTCACGCCTAGTCAAGGGTGAACGCAGGGACACAGAAAATGAAGCCGATGACTACGTTCGGTTTGTTGCTGTCAGCGCTACTCCAAAAGCGATGTCGACGCGTGAAGTAGAGGAAGCTTCGGGAAAAGACGAGGAGTTGCAAAACGTGAGAGACGCAATTAAAACAGGAAACTTCGAGAAATGTCGTGCTTACATGGCCATCGCGAGCGAACTTTGTGTTGTTTGTCAGTTGGTTCTGCGCGGTACTCGTATTGTGTTGCCAGTTAAACTGAGGCCAGCAGCTCTAGCACTTGCACATGAAGGTCACCTGGGTATCGTTGGCACAAAGACGATGCTACGCAGCAAAGTGTGGTGGCCTGCAATGGACCGTGAGGCAGAAAGACACTGTCGGTCATGCTACGGGTGCCAGCTGGTGGCGAGGCCCGACCCGCCGGAACCGCTCAGCCCGACCCCATTGCCGGACAGGCCGTGGGTAGACGTCGCGACAGACTTGATGGGACCACTGCCATCCGGTCACTCGCTGCTGGTCGTGGTGGACTATTTCACAAGATACTACGAGGTCGCGGTGTTGAAATCTACGACAGCCGACATGGTGATCGACAGTCTCGACGAGGCGTTTAGTCGACACGGACTGCCAGTCACAGTAAAATCAGACAACGGACCGCAATTCCGATCGAGCGAGTTTGCAGAATACTGCGCCGAGACCAACATCACACACTGAGAGTGATGGCAAAGTGGGCGCAGGCCAATGGCGAAGTCGAGAGACAGAACGCATCACTGCTTAAACGCATCAGAATCGCGCAGGCGGAGGGAAAAGATTGGAAAAGGGAACTGAGAAAGTACCTAGTGCAGTATCGAAACTTACCACACACGACGACTGGTCGAACCCCACTGAGCTACTATACAACCGCAAACTACGAGGGAAGCTGCCTGACCTCGGATCGAATCCTGTGGTGGACCACGACCTACGAGACCGTGACAGCGAGATGAAGGGCAGATCGAGAATACACGCCGACGAGCGACGAGGTGCTCGTTACTCCGAGGTAGAGACGGGTGACAGTGTGCTGGTTCAGCAAGAGAAAACCAACAAACTGAGCACACTTTTCAGCCCGAATCCACTCACCGTAGTCAGCAAAACTGGCAACAGTCTTGTGATCGAGGCTGAGTACGAGGCCCGGTACTGCCGCAACACCAGCCACGTGCGGAAGTTTCTGGAACCCGTGACCGAGAACGTCCACGACGACCGAGCAAGCGTGATGGAAGCGCCTACTCCACAGACGTCAGCAGCAGTGGTGCCATCTACGGACAACCTGCGCACGCCGATGAAGCAAGTCCTGCCTAAGAGATGTCAACGCGAGAGGAGAATCCCGAAACGGTTTGAAGATTTCGTATGTGAATAGATGCCCTGCATCTCACCGCAGACATTCCTTCAATGCGAACTATGTTACATTTCATTATGAACTCTGTTATGTTACAACAAGAACATGCGCACGTGCGGTCACTGGACACTCACAGAACGTTTAGATTTAGAGTTGCAGTAGTTAGATGTTTTTGTTAGTAGTTAGACGTTAATCTAAGAAAAGGAGGGGTGTCGTGTAGGCGTTTATCATCACGTTTACGGCAGTTGAACCGGAAGTGACCTAGGGGGATTGGGGGAACCGGAGGATAAGGAAAGTGAGGAGAATTAAATTTGGAAGTTCAATATGTGTCCATCTATGAATACAATATCAAGTTAGAGGACGTAACACATGTCAAAGTGATCGATAGAAATTCACGCATATCACTCCAAAACGGTATTTTCAAGTGCACTCTTTGGGCGGACGTATCCTTAATGTGTTCTTACCCCAAATTGATGTCCTGCATGTTACAAATATTCACGGAGGCTAGTCTGATATCAAGCTACACCAATAATTAGATTAACCACAAAGGGAATGTATGTTACCGTTTCATCTCCGTCATGTAAATTACACGAAAATTGTACGTAAGTGATGGGTGTGAAAACTCATTCCAATTTGATGTTTTATCTTATCTAATGTAGTAGTACATTCAGTATTCACAAAACAAACATGTCCCATGTCAAAGTGATCGAAACAAATTGACGCATATCACTCCAAAACGGTATTTTCAAGTGCACTCTTGGGGCGGACGGATCCTTAATGTATTCTTACCCCAAATTGATGTCCTGCATGTTACAAATATTCACGGAGGCTAGTCTGATATCAAGCTTCACCCATAACTAGATTAACCACAAAGGGGAATGTATGTTACCGTTTCATCTCCGTCATGTAAGTTACACGAAAATTGTACGTAAGTTATGGGTGTGAAAACTCATTCCCATTTGATGTTGTATCTTGTCTAATGCAGTTGTATATTCATTATTCACAAAAGAAACATGTCCCATATCAAAGTGATCGAAAAAAATTCACGCATATAACTCCAAAACGGTATTTTCAAGTGCACTCTTTGGGTGGACATATCCTTAATGTATTCTTACCCCAAATTGATGTCCTGCATGTTACAAATATTCACGGAGGCTAGTCTGATAAAAAGCTACACCCATAACTAGATTAACCACAAAAGGGAATGTATGTTACCGTTTCGTCTCCGTCACGTAATTTACACGAAAATTGTTCGTAAGTTACGGGTGTGAAAACTCATTCCAATTTGATGTTTTATCTTGTCTAATGCAGTAGTACATTCAGTATTCACAAAACAAACATGTCCCATGTCAAAGTGATCGAAACAAATTCACGCATGTCACTCCAAAACGGTATTTTCAAGTGCATTCTTGGGGCGGACGGATCCTTAATGTGGTCTTACCCCAAATTGATGTCCTGCATGTTACAAGTCTTCACGAAGGCTAGTCTGCTATCAAGCTACACCGATAACTAGATTAACCACAAAGGGGTATGTATGTTACCCTTACATCTCCGTCAAGTAAGTTACACGAAAATTGTACGTAAGTTAGGGTGTGAAAATTCATTCCCATTTGGTGTTTTATCTGGTCTAGTGCAGTAGTACATTCATTATTCACAAAACAAATATGTCCCATGTCAAAGTGATCGAAAAAAATTCACGCATATATCACTCCAAAACGGTATTTTCAAGTGCACTCTTGGGGCGGACGGATCCTTAATGTGGTCTTACCCCAAATTGATATCCTTCATGTTACAAATCTTCACGAAGGCTAGTCTGCTATCAAGCTACACCAATAACTAGATTAACCACAAAGGGGTATGTATGTTACCCTTACATCTCCGTCAAGAAAGTTATAAGAAAATTGTACGTAAGTTACGGGTGTGAAAACTCATTCCAATTTGATGTTTTATCTTGTCTAATGCAGTAGTACATTCAGTATTCACAAAACAAACATGTCCCATGTCAAAGTGATTGAAACAAATTCACGCATGTCACTCCAAAACGGTATTTTCAAGTGCACTCTTTGGGCGGGCGGATCCTTAATGTGGTCTTACCTCGAATTGATTTCCTGCATGTTATAAATCTTCACGAAGGCTAGTCTGTTATCAAGCTTCATCTATAACTAGATTAACCACAAAGTGGAATTTATGTTACCGTTTCATCTCCGTCACGTAAGTTACACGAAAATTGTACGTAAGTTATGGGTGTGTAAACTCACACCCATTTGATGTTGTATCTTGTCTAATGCAGTAGTACATTCATTATTCACAAAAGAAACATGTACTATGTCAAAGTGATCGAAACAAATTTACGCATATCACTCCAAAAATGTTATTTTCAAGTGCACTCTTTGGGCGGACGGATCCTTAATGTGGTCTTTCCCCAAATTGATGTCCTGCATGTTACAAATCTTCATGAAGGCTAGTCTGCTATCAAGCTACACCCATAACTAGATTAACCACAAAGGGGAATGTATGTTACCCTTACATCTCAGTCACGTAAGTAACAAGAAAATTGTACATAAGTTATCGGTGTGAAAACTCATTCCAATTTGATGTTTTATCTTGTCTAATGCAGTAGTACATTCATTATTCACAAAAGAAACATGTACTATGTCAAAGTGATCGAAACAAATTCACGCATATCACTCCAAAACGGTATTTTCAAGTGCACTATTTGGGCGGTCGTATCCTTAATGTGTTCTTACCCCAAATTGATATCCTGCATGTTACAAATATTCACGAAGGCTAGTCTGACATCAAGCTACACCCATAACCAGATTAACCGAAAAGGGGAATGAATGTTACCGTTTCATCTCCATCTCGTAAGTTATACGAAAATTGTACGTAAGTTATGGGTTTGAAACTCATTCCAATTTGATGTTTTATCTTGTCTAATGTAGTAGTACATTCAGTATTCACAAAACAAACATGTCTCATGTCAAAGTGACCGAAACAAATTCACGCATATCACTCCGAAACGGTATTTTCAAGTGCACTCTTTGGGCGGACGGATCCTTAATGTGGACTTACTCCAAATTGATGTCCTGCATGTTACAATCTTCACGTAGGCTAGTCTTATATCAAGCTACACCCATAACTAGATTATCCACAAAGGGGAATGTATGTTACCGTTTCATCTCCGTCACGTATGTTACACGAAAAATGTACGTAACTTAGGGTGTGAAAACTCATTCCAATTTGGTGTTTTATCTGGTCTAATGCAGTAGTACATTCATTATTCACAAAACAAATATGTCCCATGTCAAAGTGATCGAAAAGAATTCACGCATATATCACTCCAAAACGGTATTTTTAAGTGCACTCTTGGGGCGGACGGATCCTTAATGTGATCTTACCCCAAATTTATGTCTTGCATGTTACTAATTTTTACGAAGGCTAGTCTGCTATCAAGCTACACCCATAACTAGATTAACCACAAAGGGGAATGTATGTTACCCTTACATCTCCGTCAAGAAAGTTACAAGAAAATTGTACGTATGTTACGGGTGTGAAAACTCATTCCAATTTGATGTTTTATCTTGTCTAATGCAGTAGTACATTCAGTATTCACAAAACAAACATGTCCCATGTCAAAGTGATCGAACAAATTTCACGCATATCACTCCAAAACGGTATTTTCAAGTGCACTCTTTGGGCGGGCGTATCCTTAATGTTTTCTTACCCCCAAATTGATGTCCTGCATGTTACAAATCTTCACGAAGGCTAGTCTGATATCAAGCTACACCCATAACTACATTAACAAAAAAGGGGAATGTATGTTACCGTTTCGTCTCCGTCACGTAAGTTACACGAAAATTGTACGTAAGTTATGGGTGTGAAAACTCATTCCAATTTGATGTTTTATCTTATCTAATGTAGTAGTACATTCAGTATTCACAAAACAAACATGTCCCATGTCAAAGTGATCGAAACAAATTCTCGCCTATCACTCCAAAACGGTATTTTCAAGTGCACTCTTTGGGCGGGCGGATCCTTAATGTGGTCTTACCCCAAATTGATGTCTTGCATGTTACAAATCTTCACGAAGGCTAGTCTGATATCAAGCTTGACTCATAACTAGATTAACCACAAAGGGGAATGTATGTTACGGTTTCATCTCCGTCATGTAAGTTACACGAAAATTGTACGTAAGTTATGGGTGTGAAAACTCATTCCCATTTGATGTTTTATCTTGTCTAATGCAGTAGTACATTCAATATTCACAAAACAAATATGTCCCATGTCAAAGTGATCGAAAAAAAATTACGCATATCACTCAAAAACGATATTTTCAAGGGCACTCTTTGGGCGGGCGGATCCTTAATGTGGTCTTACCCCAAATTGATATCCTGCATGTTACAAATCTTCACGAAGGCTAGTCTGATATCAAGCTTCACTCATAACTAGATTAACCACAAAGGGGTATGTATGTTAATGTTTCATCTCCGTCACGTAAGTTACACGAAAATTGTACGTAAGTTATGGGTGTGAAAACTCATTCCCATTTGATGTTGTATCTTGTCTGATGCAGTAGTACATTCATTATTCACAAAAGAAACATATCCCATGTCAAAGTGATCGAAGAAAAATTACGCATATCACTCCAAAAATGGTATTTTCAAGTGCACTCTTTGGGCGGACGGATCCTTAATGTGGTCTTACCCCAAATTGATTTCCTGCATGTTACAAATCTTTACGAAGGCTACACTCTGATATCAAGCTGCACGCATAACCAGATTTACCACAAAAGGGAATATATGTTACCCTTACATCTCCGTCACGTCAATTACAAGAAAATTGTATTTAAATTATGGGTGTGTAAACTCATACCCATTTGATGTTGTATCTTGTCTAATGCAGTAGTACATTCATTATTCACAAAAGAAACATGTACTATGTCAAAGTGATCGAAACAAATTTACGCATATCACTCCAAAAATGGTATTTTCAAGTGCACTCTTTGGGCGGACGGATCTTTAATGTGGTCTTTCCCCAAATTGATGTCCTGCATGTTACAAATCTTCATGAAGGCTAGTCTGCTATCAAGCTACACCCATAACTAGATTAACCACAAAGGGGAATGTATGTTACCCTTACATCTCAGTCACGTAAGTAACAAGAAAATTGTACATAAGTTATCGGTGTGAAAACTCATTCCAATTTGATGTTTTATCTTGTCTAATGCAGTAGTACATTCATTATTCACAAAAGAAACATGTACTATGTCAAAGTGATCGAAACAAATTCACGCATATCACTCCAAACCGGTATTTTCAAGTGCACTATTTGGGCGGTCGTATCCTTAATGTGTTCTTACCCCAAATTGATATCCTGCATGTTACAAATATTCACGAAGGCTAGTCTGACATCAAGCTACACCCATAACTAGATTAACCGAAAAGGGGAATGAATGTTACCGTTTCATCTCCATCTCGTAAGTTATACGAAAATTGTACGTAAGTTATGGGTGTGAAACTCATTCCAATTTGATGTTCTATCTTGTCTAATGTAGTAGTACATTCAGTATTCACAAAACAAACATGTCTCATGTCAAAGTGAACGAAACAAATTCACGCATATCACTCCGAAACGGTATTTTCAAGTGCACTCTTTGGGCGGACGGATCCTTAATGTGGACTTACTCCAAATTGATGTCCTGCATGTTACAATCTTCACGTAGGCTAGTCTGATATCAAGCTACACCCATAACTAGATTATCCACAAAGGGGAATGTATGTTACCGTTTCATCTCCGTCACGTAAGTTACACGAAAAATGTACGTAACTTAGGGTGTGAAAACTCATTCCAATTTGGTGTTTTATCTGGTCTAATGCAGTAGTACATTCATTATTCACAAAACAAATATGTCCCATGTCAAAGTGATCGAAAAGAATTCGCGCATATATCACTCCAAAACGGTATTTTTAAGTGCACTCTTGGGGCGGACGGATCCTTAATGTGATCTTATCCCAAATTTATGTCCTGCATGTTACTAATTTTCACGAAGGCTAGTCTGCTATCAAGCTACACACATAACTAGATTAACCACAAAGGGGAATGTATGTTACCCTTACATCTCCGTCAAGAAAGTTACAAGAAAATTGTACGTAAGTTACGGGTGTGAAAACTCATTCCAATTTGATGTTTTATCTTGTCTAATGCAGTAGTACATTCAGTATTCACAAAACAAACATGTCCCATGTCAAAGTGGTCGAACAAATTTCACGCATATCACTCCAAAACGGTATTTTCAAGTGCACTCTTTGGGCGGACGTATCCTTAATGTTTTCTTACCCCCAAATTGATGTCCTGCATGTTACAAATCTTCACGAAGGCTAGTCTGATATCAAGCTACACCCATAACTACATTAACAAAAAAGGGGAATGTATGTTACCGTTTCGTCTCCGTCACGTAAGTTACACGAAAATTGTACGTAAGTTATGGGTGTGAAAACTCATTCCAATTTGATGTTTTATCTTATCTAATGTAGTAGTACATTCAGTATTCACAAAACAAACATGTCCCATGTCAAAGTGATCGAAACAAATTCTCGCCTATCACTCCAAAACGGTATTTTCAAGTGCACTCTTTGGGCGGGCGGATCCTTAATGTGGTCTTACCCCAAATTGATGTCTTGCATGTTACAAATCTTCACGAAGACTAGTCTGATATCAAGCTTGACTCATAACTAGATTAACTACAAAGGGGAATGTATGTTACGGTTTCATCTCCGTCATGTAAGTTACACGAAAATTGTACGTAAGTTATGGGTGTGAAAACTCATTCCCATTTGATGTTTTATCTTGTCTAATGCAGTAGTACATTCAATATTCACAAAACAAATATGTCCCATGTCAAAGTGATCGAAAAAAAATTACGCATATCACTCAAAAACTATATTTTCAAGTGCACTCTTTGGGCGGGCGGATCCTTAATGTGGTCTTACCCCAAATTGATATCCTGCATGTTACAAATCTTCACGAAGGCTAGTCTGATATCAAGCTTCACTCATAACTAGATTAACCACAAAGGGGTATGTATGTTAATGTTTCATCTCCGTCACGTAAGTTACACGAAAATTGTACGTAAGTTATGGGTGTGAAAACTCATTCCCATTTGATGTTGTATCTTGTCTGATGCAGTAGTACATTCATTATTCACAAAAGAAACATGTCCCATGTCAAAGTGATCGAAGAAAAATTACGCATATCACTCCAAAAATGGTATTTTCAAGTGCACTCTTTGGGCGGACGGATCCTTAATGTGGTCTTACCCCAAATTGATTTCCTGCATGGTACAAATCTTTACGAAGGCTACACTCTGATATCAAGCTGCACGCATAACCAGATTTACCACAAAAGGGAATATATGTTACCCTTACATCTCCGTCACGTCAGTTACAAGAAAATTGTATTTAAATTATGGGTGTGAAAAGTCATTCCAATTTGATGTTTTATCTTGTCTAATGCAGTAGTACATTCAGTATTCACAAAATAAATATGTCCCATGTCAAAGTGATCGAATAAATTTCACGCATATCACTCCAAAACTGTATTTTCAAGAGCACTCTTTGGGCGGGCGGATCCTTAATGTGGTCTTACCCCAAATTGATGTCCTGCATGTTTCAAATCTTCACGAAAGCTAGTCTGATATCAAGCTACACCCATAACTAGATTAACCACAAAGGGGAATGTATGTTACCGTTTCATCTCCGTCACGTATGTTACACGAAAATTGTACGTAAGTTATGGGTGTGAAAACTCATTCCCATTTGATGTTGTATCTTGTCTAATGCAGTAGTACATTCATTATTCACAAAAGAAACATGTCCCATGTCAAAATGATCGGAACAAAATTACGCATATCACTCCAAAAATGGTATTTTCAAGTGCACTCTTTGGGCGGACGTATCCTTAATGTTGTCTTACCCCAAATTGATGTCCTGCATGTCACAAATCTTCACGAAGGGTAGTCTGCTGTCAAACTACACCCATAACTAGATTAACCACAAAGGGGAATGTATGTTACCCTTACATTTCCGTCACGTAAGTTATACGAAAATTGTACGTAAGTTATGGGTGTGAAAACTCATTCCCATTTGATGTTTTATCTTATCTAATGCAGTAGTACATTCATTATTCACAAAAGAAACATGTCCCATGTCAAAGTGATCGAAACAAATTGACGCATATCACTCCAAAACGGTATTTTCAAGTGCACTCATTGGGTGGACGGATCCTTAATGTGGTCTTACCCCAAATTGATGTCCTGCATGTTACAAATCTTCACGAATGCTAGTCTGATATCATGCTACACCCATAACTAGATTAACCACAAAGGCGTATGTATGTTACCGTTTCATCTCCGTCACGTAAGTTACACGAAAATTGTACGTAAGTTATGGGTGTGAAAACTCATTCCCATTTGATGTTTTATCTTGTCTAATGCCGTAGTACATTCATTATTCACAAAAGAAACATGTCCCATGTCAAAGTGATCGAAACAAATTGACGCATATCACTCAAAAAATTGTATTTTCAAGTGCACTCTTTGGGCGGACGAATCCTTAATGTGGTCTTACCCCAAATTGATGTCCTGCATGTTACAAATCTTCAAGACGGCTAGTCTGCTATCAAGCTACACCCATAACTAGATTAACCACAAAGGGGAATGTATTTTACCCTTACATCTCCGTCACGTAAGTTACAAGAAAATTTTACGTAAGTTACGGGTGTGAAAACTCATTCCAATTTGATGTTTTATCTTGTCTAATACAGTATTGCATTCAGTATTCAGAAAACAAACATGTCCCATGTCAAAATGATCGAATAAAATTCACGTATATCACTCCAAAACGGTATTTTCAGGTGCACTCTTAGGGCGGACGGATCCTTAATGTGGTCGTACCCCAAATTGATGTCCTTCATGTTACAAATCTTCACGAAGGCTAGTCTGATATCAAGCTACACCCATAACCAGATTAACCACAAAGGGGAATGTATGTTACCCTTACATCTCCGTCACGTAAGTTACAAGAAAATTGTACGTAAGTTATGGGTGTGAAAACTCATTCCAATTTGATGTTTTATCTTGTCTGATGCAGTAGTACATTCATTATTCACAAAAGAAACATGTCCCATGTCAAAGTGATCGAAGAAAAATTACGCATATCACTCCAAAAATGGTATTTTCAAGTGCACTCTTTGGGCGGACGATCCTTAATGTGGTCTTACCCCAAATTGATTTCCTGCGTGTTACAAATCTTTACGAAGGCTACACTCTGATATCAAGCTGCACGCATAACCAGATTAACCACAAAAGGGAATATATGTTACCCTTACATCTCCGTCACGTCAGTTACAAGAAAATTGTATTTAAATTATGGGTGTGAAAAGTCATTCCAATTTGATGTTTTATCTTGTCTAATGCAGTAGTACATTCAGTATTCACAAAACAAATATGTCCCATGTCAAAGTGATCGAATAAATTTCACGCATATCACTCCAAAACAGTATTTTCAAGAGCACTCTTTGGGCGGGCGGATCCTTAATGTGGTCTTACCCCAAATTGATGTCCTGCATGTTTCAAATCTTCACGAAGGCTAGTCTGATATCAAGTTTCACTCATAACTAGATTAACCACAAAGGGGAATGTATGTTAACGTTTTATCTCCGTCACGTATGTTACACGAAAATTGTACGTAAGTTATGGGTGTGAAAACTCATTCCCATTTGATGTTGTATCTTGTCTAATGCAGTAGTACATTCATTATTCACAAAAGAAACATGTCCCATGTCAAAGTGATCGGAACAAAATTACGCATATCACTCTAAAAATGTTATTTTCAAGTGCACTCTTTGGGCGGACGGATCCTTAATGTGGTCTTACCCCAAATTGATGTCCTGCATGTTACAAATCTTCACGAATGCTAGTCTGATATCATGCTACACCCATAACTAGATTAACCACAAATGGGAATGTATGTTACCGTTTCATCTCCGTCACGTAAGTTACACGAAAATTGTACGTAAGTTATGGGTGTGAAAACTCATTCCCATTTGATGTTTTATCTTGTCTAATGCCGTAGTACATTCATTATTCACAAAAGAAACATGTCCCATGTCAAAGTGATCGAAACAAATTGACGCATATCACTCAAAAAATGGTATTTTCAAGTGCACTCTTTGGGCGGACGAATCCTTAATGTGGTCTTACCCCAAATTGATGTCCTGCATGTTACAAATCTTCAAGACGGCTAGTCTGCTATCAAGCTACACCCATAACTAGATTAACCACAAAGGGGAATGTATTTTACCCTTACATCTCCGTCACGTAAGTTACAAGAAAATTTTACGTAAGTTACGGGTGTGAAAACTCATTCCAATTTGATGTTTTATCTTGTCTAATGCAGTAGTACATTCATTATTCAGAAAACAAACATGTCCCATGTCAAAGTGATCGAATAAAATTCACGTATATCACTCCAAAACGGTATTTTCAGGTGCACTCTTAGGGCGGACGGATCCTTAATGTGGTCTTACCCCAAATTGATGTCCTTCATGTTACAAATCTTCACGAAGGCTAGTCTGATATCAAGCTACACCCATAACCAGATTAACCACAAAGGGGAATGTATGTTACCCTTACATCTCCGTCACGTAAGTTACAAGAAAATTGTACGTAAGTTATGGGTGTGAAAACTCATTCCAATTTGATGTTTTATCTTGTCTAATGCAGTAGTACATTCAGTATTCACAAAAGAAACATGTCCCATGTCAAAGTGATCGAAATAGCTTTCATGATGGACATCACGGCTAACTGTGCACGTGACAGACATAATGCAATGCTTGCATGTACAGTACAAAAACAACTAAACACATGGAATCAATATTAAACCACATTGCATGTGAGACACTAGGGATATCTATAGAGGTAGTAAAATCAATTTTTAGTTTAATATGGCTACGCTGAGGGAAATCTGAACATGATGTCCGTCACGAAATTTGCATTAAATCAGGGACAGGATGTCTGAATATCCACAGATATATGCCAATTAAAGATAACCAATTATTTGAAATTGAAAATATATTTGTGTTTCTGAGGTTACAGTTAGCCTGGAATTAGAAGTATGTAGTAATATGTCTTAATATAATGACCATGAGACAACAGGAAGGTGTTGAATTTGAAATGGGAACATTTTCCGTGGCCTGACACAAATACTTTGTATCAGTTGTTTGTCTAGCCATTTTGTTTAGTTGTGCAGTTTATGGCAAAGATGTCCCAGTGTCGTGTGTGGCAGGTTCAAATCTTGCCTGTGTTCAGTATCCAAACACAACAGGTTGTGCACATACACTGATTCCATTCAACAAGTTCAGTCACAATTTATAACATCACCGAATTGCATGGATATTTTATTTGTACCTACACTGGAAACTGTAGACGAAGTTAGCATGACATTTTAAATAATTATATAAGAAATAAACATTACTGTGCTCTCGCATAACCCAGTTCACAAGAGATAGTGATATACATACGTATTTACGATATGCTGTTCTATTCTACATGGACTTTCAACAACCTGTGAAAACCTGTGCTGTATTGAGTTGTGAACCACTCTGATCCACAAGGCTCCACAGTGAATTCATTTTATATGAACCAGTGGCTCCAATGATGCAGTGTATTCACTGCCTACACTGCGTGCTCGGCGTCTCTCACACGCCTGACTGGGAAGCAACTCCGGCCGTTGGGAGCAGGATCCAGTGGGTTAGAGATAGAAATCACCTCCCCTGTGTGCGGTCTTTTAGTTCCCCTCGCACGGACATCAAATTGAAGGGACCAATGGCTTTTAGACAGGCAATGTGAGATGAACACCGCTCTTCAGAAGATCAAAATAATGTAAGGGAAGGTTGGCCCCACGATAATAGGGAAGCTTTGAGCAACTCCTGTAACGTTGTTAGTACTTAACTGACGTTTATTTTGTTGAATTCTCTAGAAGCAGGCTTTGATACTTACAACTCCACGGCCATTTCTTTTATTACGGACGACTAACGGTGCGCTAAATTACGATTGTACGCATTTGAACCGATAACTTATTTTCGAGTAGAACTATATATATATAGCTCTATATTTCGTGTTTAGTTGTTTTCTTTATACAACTATCATAAGTAATGCAATGTTGTTGTCAAGGCAATGGCATATTAACAGTAAGGGATATATGTTCTGTCAATACATGAAACAGATATTGGCAGGCATTATTCGATATAATTTTTGATAAATACTCGTTTACTATGTATTAGTTAACCTGTTCCTGTAAACAGTGAACTCGCCAATACACTGTAGGAATATAGAAATGACAATAAACAAGTGGTCTGTGTGGTACCTTACACTGTCCAGAACAACGATGCTGTTATTGTAATCAGTATAAGTTCTGTTGGCATCGGCGCAAGGGTTTTACATCAGGGCTACTTTTCATATATTACAAGCATGTCAGTCTAGCCCCCTCAGTTGGAAACAAATCAAAGGCATCGGTTATTACCAGTGTTCGAAATATACGTTAGCGGATCGTCACTGAGCACCTACTTTGCCGTCGGGTCAGTCACTTTTCTGAGTTACTGGTCCGTGTGACTCCCTGCTATTCCGGGGACATTACACCGTTTTACAGCAGCACACACCAGCTTGTCGTCAAAACTGGCCACCAGAAGTCGCTGTTTACATAAAATAAACTGTTAATAAAAATGCGTTTTTACGCTTAGTACAGCCCAATTCTCTTTGTCGTGGGACGTTACGCTCACGAAACGCGCACGTTATAGTTATTTTTATAGTTGAATAAGCTCTTGAAACGAACGTACAGTAATTTACTCACTATCCAAGTAGACTATGCTCTTCGTATTTATTGGAAAACGCCGCCAATGTCAAAATCTGCCTGGAAACTGTTAGAAAATGCCGTAAACTCTGACAAGCGTCAACGACATTTCGGTGAGACCTGGCTGTAGAATCCACAAATCCACTTCATAAAAGAAGTCGCGAAAACCACATATAATCAGGTCCCAGAAAAGTGTGGCTCCATAGGCGGTGGAACGGGGGGGGGCGGTGGGGTAGGTGCTCCCTCTGGAATTTCTCCGGGGGGCAGACATATGGTTGTGCCCTCTCCCAGTAATAGGCGGCGCGACGGCAAAAAAAATTTGAAAGCACCCCCTCCGTCTTTGGATGCTATAATTTCAGCCGAGACAGCGGAGAGAAAGTGGAGAAGGCAAATTGACAGCAGCGGCGCGATGTTAGAAGAACATTTACAACAGCACTGTCCCCCCCGTCTTTTTCTTTCAGACCTATTGTTTTGCAGGCCGTTTGCGCTATCGCAATGTGCCATTGCTAAAATGCAGACCAGTGGCTTTGCTACCTTTTTCAAGTTGCCGATCCGGTTGACTAGCACCTTTCTGAGATAAACGGCCAACACAGTATGTTGATCATCTACTTGTTTACATTGCAGCAATGTGTGAGGTGATCATCACTGAATTCTCTCAGGCATGAGAAAAGCCCTCTAGGAAAGCAGAAACTATTGCAAACATGTAAATAAATCACTCTAAATAACTATCGGTTTTTAATATGTGATCCGCTTGCACTCGCACCCAACTTCGTTTTCCAACTACATGGCTATCAATTATTACTGTGAGCTCTACATTGAAATGTGTACATAATTTATATATATATATATATATATATATATATATATATATAAATGTAAAGGTGATATATTTTGGGGGTCGGACAAGCATCAGTGTTTTCGAATCGCCTATAAAACGAATTCCCGATCGAAATGTACGCCTTACTCACCGAAGAATGATTATTTCACAAGATGCCGAGTCATTGCATGATAATTTTTTTGTTCTTTTTTAGTCCCTTTTTGTGCCTCTTTCCTTCTAAAAAGGTAATGGTAAAGGTAAGTTCTTATATAGCGATGTATTCAGTCCTCAGGCATTGACGCGGTAACGAAATTCAAATTGGGGGGCTAACAGAGCTTCAGCACCACTACAAAATTTACGCCGCCGCACATCTTCACATATCCCCCCTCAACTTGTGTTTGGTTTGCTTGGTTGTGACATCGGAAGACGGAGGGGGGTTCTGTTGGAAATTTTTCGCCGCTACACCGCTGTAATTTCAGCTTCTCGGCTGTGAACTCGAACAAACACGGGGGGATTCAGTGCTAATAAAAAAATATTTGTTTACGTCACACTGCCGCTATCATAAAACATTCTCCAGCTTCTCTCCGCTGTCTGAAATAATGACATCCGAACCGAAGACGGGGGTGGGAGGGGGAAGGGGGTGTTTTCAAAAAAAAATTGCCACCACGCCGCCTATTACTGGGGGGCAGAAAACAATATGTCTACCATCCAATTACACACACCTTTTACAGTCAACACAAATACACATTAATCGTCTGATAAAATTTACATTTTGACACCCGCCACAAAAACAAACATTCACGCTCACATTTAATGGTGGGGGGCAGAATCATATGTCTGCCCCCCTGTTCCCGCGTCTATAACCTCAGGACTTCTCAAAGCGCTTTACATTTTAATTCTCTTCAATCGAACACCATCTCGACCTCTTGGTGAAGAATTCAGCCACGCTGCAGTTAATGCGCGAAAACTATTCACCCACAGATATCCAACAGGTACTCATTTATACAAAGTTTGATACGGGACCACATAATTCGATCCCGTGCACTCTCGATTGAGAGTCCAGTGCTCTAGACACTTGCGCCACCTCGATACAAGACGAACCCCTCCCGAACCCCCTATTCGGGGTTGATATATTGGGCAATAAACAAAAGGAGGTAGCACGTACGCACAAAATAGTTTGTTGGGGGTAAAGATAATTTAGTCCCCCAATATAAAGTGAAGGGGTATGCATTTATCTGTGCAGTTTGAAGTTTTTGTTCAACCTGAAGATGCTTTTTGGCGGACCTCAAGAGGAGTGCAAATCGAGGTTTTTGGAGAGCCTGGATGTGCGTTTAATATCATAACTACAATTACACACGCAAAGCATTTTGTATTATCACGAAATTCAGCAGATGCCTTGTGGACAATGTGCACGTATTCGACATCTTCGTTAGATCAACTAATGAAGTGTTCATGATACATGAGGTATCCGCTAGAGTCGACTACAAAGCACCTGTCAACAATGTTATTCTGTAGCAGCATCAGACGTATTGAAACAATGAGCTAAAATATTACCATTGAGATTGCGTATGTTTACATACACGTGCTAGTGCAGATGAATAAATTACATGGTGTAAACAATCAAATAATTACAACTGGGCATCGTACATATATGACAGTATTCATAACAAGTGAACTATGTGAACATTAACCCTCACCTTTACCATAATCAAATCATCGGTGTGCGTGCGTGCGTACGTACGTGTGCGTGTGTGCGTGTGCACAATTTAAGAAGCAGTGATAGTGTTGGTGCTTATAGAGGCGTTGTTGGCGGCGGTTGTCAATTATTGTCACGGTCGTTGTTGGCGGCGGCAGCAGTAGCGGTTGTCAACTACTGTCACGGTCGTTGTTGGCGGCGGCAGCAGTAGCGGTTGTCAATTATTGTCACGGTCGTTGTTGGCGGCGGCAGCAGTAGCGGTTGTCAATTATTGTCACGGTCGTTGTTGGCGGCGGCAGCAGTAGCGGTTGTCAACTACTGTCACGGTCGTTGTTGGCGGCGGCAGCAGTAGCGGTTGTCAACTATTGTCACAGTCGTTGTTATTGTTGACCTACTTGTTATTGTTGACCTACCTGACCTCTCCTCAACCCTACCTGTACTGGTCGCAGGTACAGAGGGGAAACATTTCCTGGATCAGGTTGTGAAGGTGGCACAGCGTGAAGTCAATGCCCATCACTCCCATCGGCACCCCGTGTCTCGGGCGACTCTTCCCGCCTCTGTCCATAGACACATAAAACAATCAGACTATAGAGTAGGGTGGGGCAAAGCGCCCATGTTGGGGCATAGCGCCCATGCCACTATCTTGGCGAATATTGCATTTGTTGGCTCCACATAGCGATCAAATAATTAATGACTGATTCCTGACGACACATCAACGTGCTATGGCTTTACAGAATCGAACACGATGTAAGTACAGCTGATTTACCGTTTATTTATTATATGTTATAAGATCGCTTCCATATTAATCAATAAATTGTCCCTAAATGGTTGCGAATTTTGAAACGCTTGGAATAGCTTTCTACGCTATGTTGTATAACCTGCATTTCCATGCCTTCAGTTACGGTGAGCGATAAAAGAAAATGTCATGACTCGAATGTTCTCAGCATAGTCGCCAGTGGGGCATAGTATGATGTGATGCCATCACCCAGTATGATGTGATGCCATCACCCAGTATGATGTGATGCCATCACCCAGTATGATGTGATGCCATCACCCAGTATGATGTGATGCCATCACCCAGTATGATGTGATGCCATCACCCAGTATGATGTGAGCAAGCATACAGTTCTACTGCTACAGTGCAGTCTGCCGTCAAAGGGTTTACAACGTGTGGCTTATGGCCATTCAACGACAGCAAGTTCGATGCAGAATTAATGTACTTGAACTGCCGTTCATTCAGCCTGTCGATACTCCTCAAATCACAGCCCTGGATGTGGTCGTCAATTAGGTTGCCGGCACCCGAGTCACCACCTCTCCAGCTACTGTCGCGCTATTATTATGAGCTGCTCGCCACCACCGCCGAACAAGAAACGTAAACATGTAGCGAGAAGAACCACCAGTGTCGTGCTGACTTCTTCGCCATACAAGTTAATTGCTGAGAAGAAACGCGACATGAAGAAACCAAAACGTTCGCTGATGGTAAAGAAAATCAGCGAGATCAAGCTGCCCAAGTCAGCACAAAAGCCTACTACTGCTGGTCCGTCTGGGGTGTCAAACTAAGAAAAGAACACCAACGAAGACACAGAATGCGTTGTTTGCAGCGAGCCTTACGCCAACAGCAAGTCCAGAGAGGTGTGGCGTCAGTGTCTGAGCTGCAAGAAATGGGCACACGCCGCGTGCACTGCAGGCGACCCATACTACATTTATCACATCTGTGAATCAGACTCAGACTATTTGGATGAACAAATTCAACAGCACGTCGCCATAGCACATGTCGCTACACTGAAGCCACCAGCGAACTGCATTCAGGTTCCCTGGTGCGATATCATTCATTGTTCGTGTTTCATATGGTTTGTAGGCTGCATTTTGTATGTGCATTAAATAAAGTTATGTATTCTTGTTATTAGATAATCATTTTGTAGCCTACTGATAAAAAATACATGCAATTCCACATGGGGCATAGCGCCCATCCTATGTGCGCTTTGACCCACCTACGGGGCAAAGCGCCCAAATCGGGTGCATGCACATAATTAATCACACTACAAAAACGTATTATTCGAATCATGTCAGATTTGCACGACATATACTCAATATAGTTACCGACATATTGTAGATATTTGTAGGTATATTGCATTAAATAGAGCCAACCGTTATGACGATATGTGTTACCCTGGGCGCTATGCCCCACCCTACTCTACCCTATTAATTGGAGGCGTTATGTACAGTTAGGCGACCTGACTTCTGCTATGTCTGATGGTGATGCTCACAGAGAACAAGAAAGCCTCGAATGCATTCAGAAGGCATCCAAACGCTCTATTCACTTTAATAAAAAAAGATAATCCACATGCGTGATAAGGATTCCTGATAGCAAAGTTCGTTGCATCTCTGAAGTGGCTGTAGCCACTGTCAAATCAAACATACCAAGGTATAGTGGTATGATCGAACGGCTTGCCGTGGACGTAGCCCGGGAACTGCCGGAATACACCGTTGTACAAGCCAACGTAGCGAGGCAAATTGGCCGGACGTTCGACCTCGATCCAAAAGTTTTTAATCTTCTCCGTCACCATTTCCCGCACGCCTTTCTGCAAAACGCCCATGGTTACATCGGTACATTCGACTAAGACACGCGATTTGTGTAAAGACACGGCAAATATTCTGATCGTTTCAATAATACATAAGACACCATTTTAAATGAATGTATCGTCGTACATATTCGTTAAAGGGAATAAAAACATATATGGCTTGAATTCATGTTATATTACATCCTGCTATCTATTTCCATGTCCACCAAGCCAAAAACAATAAAAAAATCAATTAATTAGAAATTCCACATTTAATGCTGTACATCTGGACATTTTCGAATATGCATATTTTTGGCGCGCTTTTCGGGATGCCGAGATGTGACGTCACTTATGACCCACATTTGCATCAGGCCGACCCTTTCCATGCATTCAGAGCATGTTTACAAGTATAGCTTTTGGGTCGAAACGAGCGTCAGCGTCAGTTATTGTGCAATATTCCGATGTAATACAAACACTAGTCATCATAGAGGAGCAAGCAGTTATCTTACGGTTCCACATGAATTCAATTTTATTCAAAACAATGAATGCGAATAGGCCTCCAAAACGACTAGGTATCGCCGAGCTTGGGCTCGTTTTCAGAATAATTATATCGAATGCAACCAACGGGAGATAATGTACACCAATATACATACATAGCAAACATATATCGTATCCAGCTACATAAAGTAACGTGTATAATCTCATAATATCACTAGAATATCGATGTATGAAAGAGGAGTTGTACAATTTATCATAACAACTTAAATCAGTGAGTGAATTTCTGTCGGTCCTGCTAGCTCAGTTAGTAAAGGCGTTGGTTCCTTAGCATTTATTTTGCAATCGCGTGACGCCGGTTCAATCCCCACACCAATCCAATGATTTTGTTTACACTTTTTTTGGTTTATGTTTTCACGAAGTAATATAAACCAAATCATTTTTATACTATGATGCATTGTTTGTAAATATTTTGGTACTAATTATTTATTCGCCACAAAAATGAAAATATGGTAATTATATATAACGCGATGTTTCTAAATTTTATTTATCCAGACAGATCACCATTTGTTTTCACATATATAATTACAATATATTACCGTACAATATATATACAATTAATAAATTATATATCCATTACATTATATTTGTTTGGATGAATAAAATTTAGAAACATCGTTATATAATTCCCATATTTTCATTTTTGTGGCGAATAAATAATTACTACTAAAATATTTATAAACAGTGCATCACAGTATAAAAATGATTTGGTTTATATTACTTCGTGAAAACATAAACCAAACAAAGTGTAAACAAAATCAATGGTTTGGTGTGGGGTTTGAACCGGCGTCGCCCGATAACAAAATAAATGCTAAGGAACCAACGCCTTTACTAACTGAGCTAACAGGACCGAAAGAAATGCACTGACTGATTTAAGTTGTTATGATAAATTGTACAACTCCTCCTTCATACATCGATATTTTAGTGATATTATGAGATTATACACGTTACTTTCTGTAGCTGGATACGATATATGTTTGCTATGTATGTTTATTGGTGTAGATTATCTCTCGTTGGTTGCATTCGATATAATTATTCTGAAAACGAGCACAAGCTTGGCGAAACTTAGGCGACTTGCGGCAATGTAGGCCCATTCGCATTCATTGTTTTGAATAAAATTGCATTCATGTGGAACGGTAAGATAACTGCTTGTTCCTCTATGATGACTAGTGTTTGTATTTCATCGGAATATTGCACAATAACTCATTATGCAGAAGGAACAACGCAAGTCAGGTATTGATTGAATTATGCCAAATTAATGACATGCAATTTTACTGACTGTATATTGTTATAAATTGTTACATACACATCCATTGTGACAACGACAGCAAGCATGCCGACCCCTGACTGCTAAGCACTACTGTCTACTACGTACAATTCATCATATGTGTGTGGGTCACTCCACCAATATATACACTATTCACCACATGTGTGGGGGTCACTCCGCCACCAGGTCACCCCCAACTATACAATGTGACCGACCCCCACCAAACCGTTCGGTCAATCCCGCCACTGTCAGAGCTGCCATAACATCCTACTAGGGTATACGCATACTATGAGCAAATAATCAAGCATAAATCATGATATCTGAAGAAATCTGCCACTGTCAGTCTAAGCCATGTATAGATAGAGCTGCCTACCTGTTGCCATACACTACTAGGGCCATATATAGAGCTGCATCATTCAGAACTGTTGAAATATTAGCTTTTGGCTCCGCCACTGTCAAAGCCTAAGCCATATCTCACTACTAGTGCATTCCTAACTATTGAAACATTAGCTTTTGGCTCCGCCACTGTCAGAGCCTAAGCCATAGCTCACTACTAGGGCATTCATAAATGTTGAAATAGTAGCTTTTGGCTCCGCCACTGCCAGAGCCTAAGCTATATATATATACACCAACCTGCTTTATGTCACAGACGACATACCTAGAGACTCCGCCACTGTCAGAGTCTCCGGTACATCTCCCGAAACCATAACCAGATTAGTTATGTTTCTTATGAAATACGAATATACTTCCTAAAGGCATCTGACGCCCATCTACCTGCAGCTCTAATCTGAACATCCGATTCGCCCCTTAATGCAGCTGATGTTGCTGCCCCAATTCTAAAGCTATGCCCTTTGAAAAACTTACTACTTAAACCACAAAACTCGAGCAGCCGCTTCAACAGTATATCAAACTCGCGTCGCAGCATCGGAGAACCATCTGCATATGAAAATAGTCAAGCCCTATCTGTACCTCTTAACACAAAAAATTCTCTGAGCAACTTAGCTGTATATATTGCAGTACCAATCATACACTGCCCATCTACCTGCAATGACTGAGGGCCATGTTTACTGCTGTGTTTAAAATGTCGAAAAGAAATGGTGATCAAATCCCCATTCAAAGCTATATCTCTGAGATGCAGGCAACCTTGCATCATTTTGTTAGAACGGGGGACCATCTCCCCTACCCGTAAGTAGGCCCTAAATGCGAAGACCATCATAGCTGTTAACATGGTACGATTATAATGTGACGTAACTACATGTGGCAGTGCGCTAATTAGACGAACTAGTATTGGCTGTGTCACCGGCAATCTGACATCAGACACCGTTCCAAGGTTTTGTGCCCCTGTTAAAAGCTTGGCAACAATAAAATTCTTTGTGGGGTCCTGCAAACCGTTAAGTTTATGAAAGTAAGAAATGGCAGAGATTGTAGAAATAATGGAAGCAGGTGCATACCCTGCATTATGTAAATAAGCAATAAAACCCATTATCATGGCAACAGGCACAGGTAACCCAGGAACGGTGCCTAATGACTGGAAAAAGCCTACCAATTTTGCCCATGCTCGCTCGTATTGCGCTTTTGATGACGATGCCAGGGACGCATGCATCAGGACCTCAACAGTGTCCCTAAGGCGGCTGGGGAGACGTGGAATGGCACCATCGCTGGCTTGGAATTGACCCATGGAGCCAACGTAAGAAATTCGTGTATCTGGCAACGGGATAATTTGTCAGCCAAAGTATTGTCACGACCTGGTATGTGACGAGCTGTGAAGTTAATATTGCGACGCAAACAAGACAGAATTAGCTTTCTTAACAACGCCATCACACATGGCTCCTTGGATGTTTGTTTATTAATTATAGCGACCAAGGCCCATTCTGACGCTCGTTTCGACCCAAAAGCTATACTTGTAAACATGCTCTGAATGCATACACTGCTCCTTTACTAATGTAACTTCATGTCCTCTGGTCCTTTGATATTTCTTAACTGAGAAATATTTCTATCAATATTTTCATAACCATTCAATATTTTAAACACTTCTATCTGATCTCGTCTCAATCTCCTGGTCTCTAGTGTTGATAAACCACATTTTTAGGTGTATTTCGTAACTAAGATCCCTCAATTTTGGTATAATTTTAGTTGGTCTCCTCTGTACTCTTTCTAGCATATATATATATATATATATAGGGGAAGGCGGGGCAAGTTGGCGAAGCGGGCAAGATGACGAATTTGCATTAGTTTAAAATTGTGCATTAGATGGTAGCACTGATGTCCCCAATTGACGACACCAAGTGCGCGCGCAACTTGTCTGCAAGTTTGAACGTAATCGGCATGATACGGACAATTTTAACGAGGTAAATTCATTTTGTTTACTTTTGTACTAAGAATTAGAAATTAGTTAATAAGACTCTACAACTGATGATCGTGTAGTAAGCGTTTCTCAGACGTGTTATATTACAGCGGTATGTTGTAACGCAACACCCCAGAGTAATTAGTCGAAATTCCCAAACATCTGAACGGGCGTGGAGGGGGTGCTATAAAAATGGCAGTGCGGGGCAAGATGACCAGGGCAAGTTGGCGAATTCGTCATCTTGCCCCACTCCGTCCCAAACTATGAATGTATGAACAGGAGCGGATCTAGGTGTGTTGCCAGAGAGTATAAATCGGTAGTTTTATTGAGGGGGGATATATATAGAACCTATAGTAGCTATGCGCCCTATTTTGTCCTTTGACCACCATAACATTAGCCACAGGGGAAGGAGACCCCCCAAGAACACTCCTCCCCTCCCGGGTCCATTGCTGATCAATTTGATTTATCTTCGTAAATAATCAAATGATTTTAATGTTTATTCTAACCTATGTTTTCAGATGGTACGACATTACCAGCGAAAAACAAACAGGGGGTCATGGTCTGAAGATGGGATGATTGCTTCCATGCATGCCGTTCGTGAAGAAAATATGTCGTGCAACATGGCGGCAGCGAATTATGGCATTCCAGAGCCTACGCTGCGTCGTTACTTGAAAACAAAGGCAGAGGTGAGCAAAACTGAATTATAATTGCACATACAATACAATAGGTTAACTTTATATTGGAGTTTTAATGCTTAGCTAGGGTCTAAGCTGAATTCAGGGGCGCATAATTTTCGTGAACTGTCAGTTTTTGTGGCTTGGGGGACCCTTATGTGTTATTTTATATTCCTGCCACAGCAACCAGCGCAGCTACAGCAGCCACATCAACCAGCGCAGCTACAGCAGCCACATCAACCAGCGCAGCTACAGCAGCCAACGCAGCTAGTGCAGCCAGTGCAGCCAGAGAGAAACCACAGCAGCCAGTGCAGCCACAACAACCACAGCAGTCACTGCAGCCAGAGAAACCACAGCAGCCAGTGCAGCCACAACAACCACAGCAGTCACTGCAGCCAGAGAAACCACAGCAGCCAGTGCAGCCACAACAACCAACGCTGCCACAACAACCAACGCTGCCACAACAGCTAACGCAGCCACAACAGCTAACGCAGCCGCAACAGCCAGCGCAGCCACAACAGCTAACGCAGCCACAACAGCTAACACAGCCACAACAGCCAGCGCAGCCACAACAGCTAACACAGCCACAACAGCTAACACAGCCACAACAGCCAGCGCAGCCACAACAGCCAGCGCAGCCACAACAGCCAGCGCAGCCACAACAGCCAGCGCAGCCACAACAGCTAACACAGCCACAACAGCTAACACAGCCACAACAGCCAGCGCAGCCACAACAGCTAACACAGCCACAACAGCTAACACAGCCACAACAGCTAACACAGCCACAACAGCTAACACAGCCACAACAGCTAACGCTGCCACAACAGCCAGCGCAGCCACAACAGCTAACACAGCCACAACAGCTAACACAGCCACAACAGCCAGCGCAGCCACAACAGCTAACACAGCCACAACAGCTAACACAGCCACAACAGCTAACACAGCCACAACAGCTAACACAGCCACAACAGCCAGCGCAGCCACAACAGCTAACGCAGCCACAACAGCCAGCGCAGCCACAACAGCTAACACAGCCACAACAGCTAACACAGCCACAACAGCTAACACAGCCACAACAGCTAACACAGCCACAACAGCCAGCGCAGCCACAACAGCCAGTGCAGCCACAACAGCCAGTGCAGCCACAACAGCTAACGCTGCCACAACAGCCAGCGCAGCCACAACAGCTAACGCAGCCACAACAGCTAACGCAGCAACAACAGCCAGTGCAGCCACAACAGCTAACGCAGCCACAACTGCTAACGCTGCCACAACAGCCAGCGCAGCCACAACAGCTAACGCAGCCACAACAGCTAACGCAGCCACAACAGCTAACGCAGCAACAACAGCCAGTGCAGCCACAACAGCTAACGCAGCCACAACAGCTAACGCAGCCACAACAGCTAACGCAGCCACAACTGCTAACGCTGCCACAACAGCCAGCGCAGCCACAACAGCTAACGCAGCCACAACAGCTAACGCAGCAACAACAGCCAGTGCAGCCACAACAGCTAACGCAGCCACAACAGCTAACGCAGCCACAACAGCTAACGCAGCAACAACAGCCAGTGCAGCCACAACAGCTAACGCAGCCACAACAGCTAACGCAGCCACAACAGCTAACGCAGCCACAACTGCTAACGCTGCCACAACAGCCAGCGCAGCCACAACAGCTAACGCAGCCACAACAGCTAACGCAGCAACAACAGCCAGTGCAGCCACAACAGCTAACGCAGCCACAACAGCTAACGCAGCCACAACAGCTAACGCAGCAACAACAGCCAGTGCAGCCACAACAGCTAACGCAGCCACAACAGCTAACGCAGCCACAACAGCTAACGCAGCCACAACAGCTAACGCAGCCACAACAGCCAACGCAGCCACAACAGCCAGCGCAGCCACAACAGCCAGTGCAGCCACAACAGCCAGTGCAGCCACAACAGCTAACGCAGCCACAACAGCCAGCGCAGCCACAACAGCCAGTGCAGCCACAACAGCTAACGCAGTCACAACAGCTAACGCAGCCACAACAGCCAGTGCAGCCACAACAGCTAACGCAGCCACAACAGCTAACGCAGCCACAACAGCTAACGCAGCCAGAACAGCTAACGCAGCCACAACAGCCAGTGCAGCCACAACAGCTAACGCAGCCACAACAGCTAACGCAGCCACAACAGCTAACGCAGCCAGAACAGCTAACACAGCCACAACAGCCAGTGCAGCCACAACAGTCAGAGCAGCCAGGACAATCAGCGCAGCCACAACAGCCAGTGCAGCCACAACAGCTAACGCAGCCACAACAGCCAGTGCAGCCACAACAGCCAGTGCAGCCACAACAGCTAACGCAGCCACAACAGCCAGCGCAGCCACAACAGCTAACGCAGCCACAACAGCTAACGCAGCCAGAACAGCTAACGCAGCCACAACAGCCAGTGCAGCCACAACAGCTAACGCAGCCACAACAGCTAACGCAGCCACAACAGCTAACGCAGCCAGAACAGCTAACGCAGCCACAACAGCCAGTGCAGCCACAACAGTCAGAGCAGCCAGGACAATCAGCGCAGCCACAACAGCCAGTCGCAGTCACCAGCGCAGCAACATCAGATACAGCCGATATTACACCCTAGCAAAGATGTGTCACCTTGGGGCATTCGGCCTCTTCCGAATGTGCAACGACCTGTAGGCAACAGGAGTCGCAAGAAAATTTCCTCCTGCGTAATTACCGATTCCCCAGTAAAGGCTGCTCTTGAGACCAAGGAGAAAGAACAATACGAGAAAGAACAGAAAAAGAAACTAAAACTTGAACAGAGACGGGCAAAGAACAGTCAACGGGAGAGGGACCAAGATGAAAAGAAAAACAGAAAGAGGCAGAAGCGCGAAGAGACGACAAACCAGACTCGACGTTCAAGCAAAGAAAATAACGAAAAACCGCATTCGTCCAGCACGAAACGGGTGGTGTGCCCCGCATGTTACACGGAATATGGAGAGCCGCCGTTTGAGGATTGGATAGCGTGTGCAGAGTGTGAGCATTGGTGGCATGAATCATGCTCAAATTATGAAGGTGTCGGCCAATATATATGTGATTATTGTTAAACTACACCTAGCCTAAAGGTTGAGACATTTCCTTCTAGTTATAGTCCCACGCACTATAGGTTTGACATTCAATTTTAAACTTACAGCTACAGGTTAACACTACGTTACATGGATTTTATGTTTAGCAAGATGTTTATTTTTTATTTTTTTATTATACAATGATTCAACTAAATTTAACCTAGCATAGGCCCAGATTTTATCCAAACGTGCAGTCAAATGTATATTTTTCTTGTCGTTCAGATTATAAATGTAATGTGGATAATGTAATCTTTTGTATGCTGTTCACCTCGTCAATTTGCTCCATGGTGGTTGTCAACTTGCCCCAGGGGTGGGGCAAGGTTGCGAATTTTCAGACCATTTTTATTTTTTATTTTTCAATAGCTAAAATAAACATTGAAACTTTTATATTGTGATCGTTGATGTCTAAGATAACGAAGTTTAATTTGTTGTAGGAATTGTAATTAAAAAATGTAATATTGACGTTCAGCTCTAAAAAAAGCCTTGACATCGTTGGCTTGCCCCACCTTCCCCTATATATATATATATATATATGTCCTTCCTGCGATATGGCCTCCACGCTTGAATACAATATTCTAAATGATGCCTAACTATTGTTTTGTACAGCGGTAATTGCTACTCTAACAATAGCTGTAACAACACAAAGGTGTACATGGTGTACTAATAGCATTCTGCCAAACGTCCTGGTATTTCGGGGAGTCTCCTTGATTTTGGGTGTATTTCCCGGTCACCCGGAATACAGCAAATATTCCGAGCTTTCGCTTAAAATCTCCAACTGCATCACCTCCTCTCTTCGAGACAGCGAACCGGTGAATTTGCGACGAGAAGTCTCCAACACGAGATTTTGAGACAGCTCGTCAGGGGAGAGAACCGTGCTGAACTCCTGATGAATCTCCCGGAATTAAAAACAGTTGGCAGGTATGTAACAATGCTATTAATAATAATAATACAACAAAAATAATATAAAATGCTTCACTTGTAACGAAAGCACTACGTTCACCTTCAACATTTGCCCTATCAGTTCCGTAAGTGTTACTACATGACAGTCAATCCAAGCGAAACCCCTGTGGGTCGTTTCAATAACATTAGCCTGATTTTGTTCTTTTAAATCGACTTCGCGTCTTTACGGTGATCTTGTCTACTGAAAACTGTCAATTGTACACTTTAACGCGCCGGTTTATTTTTGTCGGTGTGTCACAAACAAGCAGTGCCCTCGGTGACTCGGCGGCGGCACTTGACATTTTGAAATACCTCCTCAAACTTAACAACGCATTTTGTTCAATGTTTTATCTTCGTTATGATCCCATTGTCTTGGTGAATCGGTCCCCTGATCACAAGAAACCACGTTTGACCATTCGGGTGTAGACTGACCGGTCTCCAGGTGTACCTGGTCATAACCAGCGACGTCAGGATGCCGTCATCACGCGGGTCACCGCCGTTCGTGACGAATTCGCGGAAAAAATTGTATCTCCACTGTCACCACCCACCGCCTCTGTCATGGCTTCACTGCCTTTGTCTTCCCACTACAGCGTCTGTCACCACCCCACCGCCTCTGTCACCGTCCCACCGCCTCTGTCACCACCCCACCGCGTCTGTCACCACTCACCGTCTCTATCACCACCCCACCGCGTCTATCACCATTTTCCTCTGCCATTGTCCCACCACCTCTGTCACCACCCACCGCGCCTGTTACCATCCCACCGCCTCTGTCACCACCCCACCGCCTCTGTCATCACCCCACCGTCTCTGTCCCCACCCTACCTCCTCTTTCATCACCCCACCGCCTCTGTCACCGCCCCACCGCCTTTGTCAGCATCCACCGTCTCTGTCACCACCCCACCGCGTCTGTCACCACCTCACGGCGTCTGACACCTCCCCACCGTCTCTGTCATCACCCCTCAGCCTCTGTCACCACCCCACCACCTCCCATTATCCCACCGCCTCTGTCACCACCCCACCGCCTCTGTCATCACTCCACCGCCTCTGTCCCCACCCCACCTCCTCTTTCATCACCCCACCGCCTCTGCACCGCCCCACCGCCTTTGTCAGCATCCACCGTCTCTGTCACCACCCCACCGCGTCTGTCACCACCCCACGGCGTCTGACGCCTCCCCACCGTCTCTGTCATCACCCCTCAGCCTCTGTCACCACCCCACCACCTCCCATTATCCCACCGCCTCTGTCACCACCCCAAAGCCTCTGTCATCACTCCACCGCCTCTGTCCCCACCCCACCTCCTCTTTCATCACCCCACCGCCTCTGTCACCGCCCCACCGCCTCTGTCACCACCCACCGTCTCTGTCATTGCCCCCCACCACCTCTTTCACCACTCATCACGTCTGTCACCATCCCACCGCCACTGTCACCACCCCACCGCGAAAAAATTGTATCTCCACTGCCGCCCCTGGAGCAAAATATGAATAAGTTGTGTCTTCTGTGGTTATTGTTGTAACCGCCTCTGTCAACGCCCCACCACCTATGTCACCGCCCCACAGCCCCTGTCTTCACCTCATCGCATCTGTCAATCACTCCACCAAAACAATAGGTCTGAAAGAAAAAGATGGGGGGTGGGACAGTGCTGTTGAAAATGTTCTTTTTATGTCGCGCCGCTGCTGTCAATTTGCCTTCTTCACCTTCTCTCCGCTGTCTCGGCTGAAATGATAGCATCCGAAGACGAAGGGGCTGCTTTGAACATTGTTTTCGTCGTCGCGCCGCCTATTATTGGGAGGTGGCACAACCATAATGTCAGCAAAATGATCATCGCGCAATGGAAAGTGCGAACACTGCTAGATAGAGCAAACACATTTCAATGATCAAAATGACGTACTGCCTTAGTAGCGAGGGAACTACCAATTAAGATATAATATGTATATTGTTGCATCCAGTGAAGCACGTATTTCTGACATTAGAAGGTAGTGGTGGATATAACTTCTTCTGGAGTGGTATACCAACAGATCAGCGCAGAATTCACTGTTGCGAATTACTTCATGTTGTATATCCAAGGTCATGACAAGATGTAAATATTTGTGTGTGAGCGCGTGCGTGCGCGCGTGCATGCTTGTCTGCGGGAGTCTGCGCGTGTCTGCTCGTATCGGTGCGCGTCTCTGCTTATCTGTGTGCCTGCGCGTGCCTGCACGTGCCAGCGCGTGTCAGCGCATGCTTGCGGGTGCTGGCACTTACATGCGTATGCCTGTGCGTGTGTTTCAATGCACGATGGGCCAGTAGCAAACCATTTTTGTTTAGCTGTGTTTGACACAATGAAGTTATAAATAACAGTTGCGCAGTTGTTTTTAATTTTGTTGTATTTGTATAACTTTTCACTACCAGGATGCATCCCATACTTCTGTGACTTAAAAAAATGTATAGTAAACACAGAATGCGCATTATAATATTTATGTCCAGCTTTTCTGCAAGACAACTGTAAATATTTTCTGGCACAAGTCTGTGCATGAATTTATGTTGTGTCTGAACTTTTGATGTTGTGGTTGATATGGATGTAAGTATGAAGTTAGCTGGCACTATTTTGTTAATTGCACAAAATATTGCTGGTTCTTGTGCAGATTCGTATGTCTTATTTGATTGTATTTATCAGTAGGAGTTAGTGTATCTGTCTTGTCTCTTCTCCGTGTGGTGTGTGTACGGGCAGCCATTAAATAAATTATGTGTGTTAGTAGTAAGGAGGGTGGGAGCATCCCCGGTTTGACCCCAAATCCTTTGATGTTTGAGTTTTTTATAAGTAGAATTCCTACGTTTTTAGCAGCCATGCGCCCTTAGGAATGTGTCAAAACAGAGTGATTGATGGGTTCCGGGTCCCTCCCCCTAGAAAGAGTGTGTCGACATCTAGTGACTAATCAGGCACTAATTAGGTAAGTGCACACTAGAGGCAGCACTAGCAATAACTAAAAATAGTAATAGTTATGTAATGGTTATATAGTAATGACGTGGTGTTTATGTAATACGGAGTCACGTGTGCTTAAGATTATATAATGGTTATGCATGTGTGCCGCCCTCTAGTGACTGAAAAAGAAAGCATGTGCACCTAGCGACTGAAAAAGACGCGCGCGTATATAGTGGTTACGTGTGAGGCGCTGCCGTACTTAGTAGTGTGTCATCATGTAGATATGTCGTCGACGCGTATTAGTTTCGGGGAGTTCATGACGTACATGTCGAATAACTATCCGTGTAGAATTGCGGCGTACGGACAGTATTTCAAATCCGTCGAGCACGCTTACCAGTTTAGAAAAGCGATGTTTCACGCGGACGAAGACAGTGCGCAGCACATCAAAGCGGCGTGGTCGGGGTATATAGCGAAGCGACGAGGTGCCCGTATCGTGAAAACGAGAATGAGTGCTGAATGGGAGGCCGTTAGAGTCGAGTGTATGACGAGCCTGTTGATGAGTAAGTTCGGCGTGTCGAAAAGGTTGAGAGACGCCCTATTGGCTACCGGTGACGCCGAATTGGTGGCGCGGATTCCGTCGAAAGAGGCCTTTTGGGGATGCGGCTGCGCCTTCGGGTATGAAGACGGTCAGAACAAGCTCGGCGAATTGTTGATAGAGGTACGTCGTGCGTATAGGAGATCGTAACGTTGTCCGCGCACCAGTCGACGGAAAGTGGAAGCACCCTTTTACGTGTATAGTGTCCGGCCCTACGGGGTGCGGAAAGACTACCTTCGTTGTACGCCTGTTAAAGTTTGCTTCGTGTATGATTTCGCCGCCACCGGAGAAAATTCTGTGGTGTTAAGGCCAGTGGCAGACCGCTTACGACTCTATGGCCGGCGTAGAATTTGTAGACGGTTTGCCGGATCCCTAGCTTCTGGACGCCAAAACGAGGACGCTTCTAGTGCTCGATGACCTTATGTCAGAGACCAATAGTAGCGTCACGACTTTGTTTACTAAAAAAGTCACCACTGCAACGCGTCCGTCGTACAGCTTTTGCAGAATCTCTTTCCGAAAGGGAAAGAAAACCGCACAATCAGCCTAAACGCGCAGTATATGGTCCTCTTCAAGAGTCCCCGGGACGCTGGACAAGTAGGTCACCTGGCGAAACAGATGTACCCGGGTAGAATCAACTACATGGTGGAGGCGTACAAAGATGCCACGTCGGCCGCCTACGGTTACCTCCTGGTGGACCTGAAACAGGAAACGCCGGAAACCATGCGCCTGCGTACGGACATTTTTCCCGACGACCCCATTCAGTACGTTTATGTGCCGACGAGACTATAAGATAGGCGGAGCGGACCGCGGCCGCCGTCATTCGACAGGATGACAGATCGCGTGAAGAGACACATCCTAGCCCTGCAGCTGTTGCGTCGCTACCAGCGGAATACGAATCTGAGAAAGGCGGTAATCGCCCACGCGGACACCGACCTCATCTGTAGTCTGGCCGACTGCGCGTATAACATTCTGCGAGGGAACGTGAAATTGACGCCTAACAACCGAAAAGTGCTGATAAAGTACAGGAACAATTTGCGCAAGTTAGCGTCGAAAAAAGTGCCCATCAAACTGAAGAGGGCCGTCCTGCAGACGGGCTCGGGCGCGTTTCTGACGGCGCTGCTGGCGCCGTTGACGAGCACCTTTCTGCCCCTCCTCAGGCAGGCTATCGGTTGATGCAGCACGCGAAGAAGATGGCGCTGGTAGAATCCCGGTTGGTGGAGCGTCTACTTCCGTTACTATCGCAACCGACCACGACCTCGTCGCGTGTGATGAGTATCCTGGACAGCGACATGTAAGCCGTTCTCGAGCGTGCGGATTTACCGAACACGAAAAGGTGGTGGCGTACAATCAACTGCTGAGTCGTTACAACGCCATGGAGGCGTCTCGCGCGCAGCAGCCGATGCGCGTGTCCGTAGTGAATAACGAGTCGTCGTCCGGCCAGCCGTCGCCGTCGCCGCCGCCGCCGCCGCCGCCCGACCAATCGCCGGGCGAGATGGAGAGCGAGGTCACGAAGAGCGTACCGAAAGTTCTGAAAGAAAAGGCCCGCCTCCTGTTGGCGCGACTGAAAGCCGACCCGCTGATTCGCTGGAATGATCGAGCGGAGCTCGTGTACGACGGTGCGCCTATCGCCGGAAGCAACATGGTGGATCTCGTGAACGATCTCATGCGAAAGAGGATGAAGGTCCCCGCGCCGGTTGGCTGGGAAGTGTTCTGGGACCATACGAAGCGGCTGAACGTGCCTATGGAGCTTATCGGCAACCCCCAGCGTCGGGCGTATATACAGCGCACGCAGAAGCGAAAGGGGCGCACTCGGTCCGTCGAGCGCACGCCGTGGTCCATCTTTCAGCGCCCCGTACAGGATGCCCGCCCGAAGATCAGTACTCGTCGTCGTCGTCGCCGTCGTAATCGCGGCGGTCATCGTCGTCGCCCTCTTGTTCGCCGTATCGTCGTCGGCGCAGCACGATCCATGGCGGTGGTGTCCCGGCGGACTCGTGGTGCGCAACGAAAGCGCCAACAACGCGACGGCCGACAGAAGCGCGCCTACTTCGACCCGAAACGGGCGGGCAGTTACGGCGGCGTCGACGCGTTGCACCGGGCGTCCGCGGTGCCCAAGCCGATCGTCGGGCGGTGGCTGGCGGAGCAGAACGCCTATACGCTTCACAAGCCGGTTAGGCGCCGTTTTAAGCGACGTCGCGTTATCGTGGGCGGCCGAAACCAGCAATGGCAAGCCGATCTCATCGACGTGGCTAAACTGAAAAAGCACAACGACGGCATAGCGTTCCTCTTCACGGTCATCGACGTCTTCTCGAAGCGGGCGTGGTGCGTCCCGTTGAAGAGCAAATCCGGTCCGGCGCTCGTCGCGGCCTTCGAGGGCCTGCTGTCGTCGCCGCCGCACGTCCTACATACCGACAAGGGGACGGAGTTTCTCAACAGGCCCCTTCAGACGCTTTTGAGGGCGCGCGGCGTCCACCATTTCGTGACGCACAACGAGGAGACCAAAGCGAGCGTCGTGGAGCGATTCAATCATACGCTGAAGAGGCGCATGTGGAGGTACTTCACGAAGCATCAGACGCTGAGGTACTTGGAGCCGTTGCAGGACTTCGTGCGGTCGTACAACATCGCCTACCATTGAAGCATCGGTAGGACGCCGGCGAGCGTCGAAGCGTCGAATTAGGAGAGCGTGTGGCAGCGGCTGTACGGCGGCGGAGGGTGTCAAAAAAACAAAAGCAAGCCGAAATTGCGAGCGGGGGACCGCGTACGCATCACCAAGGCGAAGGGATGCTTCAAGAAGGGGTACATGGCTAACTGGAGCGAAGAGCTCTTCACCGTCGTAGAATTGCACCCGACCGACCCTCCCGTTTACCGACTGATGGACGACGCCGGCACGATACTGGACGGAACCTTCTACGAGCCGGAGCTACAAAAAGTGATCGTTGCGAAAGACAAACTATATCGGGTGGAGGCCGTTCTACAGAGACGTCGTCGACGATGCGGTAAGGGCGAAGAAGTGCTCGTCAAATGGTTCGGCTATCCGGCCTCGTTCAATAGCTGGATCGATGCCAAGGCGCTCGTGGACTATAAGGGCTGATGTCGACGCGTTGTTGGACTGAATACGCAGAGCGCTGGAGATTTTCTTCCTACAACCGCCGCCGCTACCGTTGTCGATGCGACCGATGCTATCGACGTCGACCGCAACGTCGGCGAACTCGTTCTATGATGTATCTGCGTGACCTATAAGGGATGACGACGCGTTGGATGCGCCACGCGGGGTGCTGCCGACTGCACGAGGCGGGACTGTGCAACGGCTTTTCGTTTTTTTATAAGGGTACCGTGCTGTATTAGTAGACTGCAGATGAGAAGAAGGCCGCGTCAAGTTCGCGCCGCCATCACCACCACCCGACGCCCCCACGCCTGTCGGCGAACTCGCTCTATGGTGTGCCTGCGCGATCAAGGAAGGACGCCGTAGCGTCGGACGGCAATCTCGCGATGTGCACCGTCGAGACGACAGCAGCAGCAGCAGCCAATGCAACCGCCGAATACCGCCGTCGACTCAAGCGCGTTTGTTGGTGCACCCGCCGACGACTCATGCATCTCTGTGGATGCGCCCGATGCCGTCGACGCCTCCTCCGTCACGAGCGTTCCGTGGCATCTCTCCGGCAACGAATGCCCTAAGGCCGAGATCGTCTTCCTGTGCCAGATCGTCGTCCTTTACACAGTAGTCGTCGTCAGTATATACAATATAACGCGCGGCACGGGCGACTCCAACCTGTGGACGGCGCTGCTGAGTAGTTGCCTCGGCTACCTACTGCCGAGTCCGTCTATGAGGTGCGATGGCATCGTCTGACTTTTACGTGACGTTGCCGAGCAACGAGTCTATGAAGACGCACCCCGAAAACACGTTGACGCACTACACGACGAATCTGCCGCAACGCGTCGACCTGTCGGGGCAGTGGGAGTGCGGGCTGGTGTCGCTACAGTACGCGCATAGCTGGTACAACGTGAGGTCGGAGGACGCCTATTTCTTCGTGGCTTGCGAGACGGGGGAGGAGGGCGTTTACACCACCGCGGACGGGCGTAAAATTATCCGGCAGGCCAACATCCCGCACGGCTTTTACAACAGCGCCTACGAGCTGATGCACAAAATCAACGCGGCGCTGACGAAACTGAGCACCGACACGGTCAAGGCGCGCAAGGAGTACAGCCCCGTCTCTAAACGGATGACGTTGCGTCTATCGCCGTCCGTCGACTTTAACATGCCGCCGAAGGGGCGCCTGAAACAGATACTAGGCTTCGAGTCGAGCTATATCGCGAGTTACGGGGTGCCCGACGACGGAGGCGGCCTGCCCCCGGGGTACTTGTTCGAGTTCGAGGCGAGCCACCCGGTGGACCTAAACGGCGGCGTCGACACCATGATCGTGTACACGGACATCGTGGAGTCGCGCATCGTCGGCGACGTATTCGCCCCCCTCCTCCGATCCGTGCCCGCCTACGGTTCGAACGGGAACGTCGTATCGAACGTCTTCGACCGCGTCCAATACGCGCCGCTCCTGCGTCGCCAATTCGAGTCGATCGAGATAGATATAAGAGACAACCTCGGTCAGCCGATACCATTCGAGCACGGAAAAGTCGTGACGACGCTTCACGTCAGACGCTGCAAGTCGAAACTGTTCTGACGATGACGCGAAACGTGTACGAGGACTACTACACGCGGGAGGTCGGCGGTGGCCCGCCGGTGTTCGTCGGCGCGCGATCGCAGCGGAGCCACGGTCTGGGTAATCTCTTCGGCAGCGTGTTTCGAAGCGCCATGCCGCTCATCAAGAGAGGGGCCGTGGCGCTGGGCAAGCGCGCTCTCAAGACGGGCTTGCGCGTGGCGCGGGACGTCGCCGGCGGCAATTTGAAACAGGCGGTAAAGCGACGCGCGACGTCGCCGGCGGCAATTTGAAACAGGCGGTAAAGCGACGCGCGAAGGAGGCGGGCGCCGACATTCTCGACGGGCTGTTGAATGGCCCCCCGCCGCCGCCGCCGAAAAAGCGACGACGACGCATAAAGCCGCCCGGCAATCCGGCGACGGCCAGTAACAAGAGGCGCCGTCGAAAGAAGCCGACGTCGAGCGACGACGTTTTTCCCGCGTAGTAGGATGGCGTTCGTGCATCGGCAGTCGTGCGAGGGCGTAAAGACCGAACTGGACCTGTTCGGCGTTCCGACGACGCAGACGACCATCGAGAGCGTCCGCCCGATGTCGCACACGCGCGAGAACCTCTCTCTGGGCACGCTCCCGAGACGCGTGTTCACGTGCCTGATCGACAACGACGCCTACAAAGGGGCCTACTATAAAAACCCGTTTAATAACTTCCCCTGTAAACAAACTTTGCTTCGGCGACCTTCTCGACGGGCTGTTGAATGCCCTCCCGCCACCGACGAAAAAGCGACGACACATAAAGCCGCCCGGCAAGCCGGCGACGGCCAGTAAGAAGAGGCGCCGTCGAAAGAAGCAGACATCGACGTATTTTCCGCGCCGCAGGATGGCGTTCGTGCATCGGCAGTCGCGCGAGGGCGTAAAGACCGAACTGGACCTGTTCAGCGTACCGACGACGCAGACGAGCATCGAGAGCGGTCAGTGGATCGATCACCAGCCGCTGACGGCCCTCGACGCTGGCGGCCCTATCGAGTTTCTCATTCCGGGCTCCGGAGACGACTATCTGGACCTGTCGTCCGTTACACTGTACGTGCGCGCCAAGGCGGTGCAGGGGGGTGGCACCAATCTCGCGAACGACAGCGTCGTAGCGCCCGTCAACAATTTCCTGCATTCGATGTTCAGTCAGGTCGACGTGACGCTGAACGGCACGCTCGTGACGCCGTCGACCAATACGTACCCATATCGGGCCTACATCGAGACCCTGCTCAGTTACGGGACCGACGCCAAAAAGTCGCAGCTCGAGGCCGACCTGTGGTGCAAGGACACCGCCGGGCGCATGGAGACGACCAACAACAACAACGGCGGGTACACGCATCGGCACGGGTTCATACACGGCAGCCGCGAGTTCGACATGATAGGACGCCTGCACGTCGACGTGCTCATGCAAAACCGGTACCTGTTGAACGGCGTCGACTTAAAGATGCGACTGGTGCGAAGCAAGGACGCCTTCGCGCTCATAGGCGACGTCGCCGATCTGGGGTTCAAGATCGTCCTGCTGGAGGCCTACCTGCAGGTGCGTAAGGCCAAGTTGAACCCGGCCGTCCAGCTCGGCCACATCAAGGCGCTGACGCAGGGGACGGCCATGTATCCGATGCGCCGCGTCGACTGCAAGGTGTTCTCGATACCGCAGGGCACGATGTCGCACACGCACGAGAACGTCTATCTGGGCACGCTCCCGAGACGCGTGTTCATGTGCCTGATCGACAACAACGCCTACAACGGGGCCTACGATAAAAACCTGTTCAACGCGAAGCACAACGATACAAACTTCTTCGCCCTCTTCGTCGACGGACGCCAGGTGCCGAGCAAGCCGCTGCAGCCGGACTTCGCGCATCGGCGCTACATCCGAAGCTACATGAACCTGTTCGCCGCGACGGGGAAGGCGTACGAGGACGAGGGGTTCGACGTGACGCGCGGTGAATTCGGCGACGGCTACACCGTCTTCGGCTTCGACCTGTCGCCCGACTGCTGCGACGGCGAACACTTCAACGTCGTGCGTAAGGGGAACCTGCGCGCCGAGATCCACTTCGCGCTGGCGCTCGCCCGGACGGTGAATATCGTCGTGTACGGGGAGTTCGAGACGGTGCTCGAAGTCGACAAGAACCGGAACGTCGTGTACGACTTCTGAGATGGACACGTTTCAGCTGATACGTCGCCTGGCGATCGACGCGTACACTAGAAACACCGTCGTGGGCGTCGTGCCCAAAGACGTCCTGCCGGGGCGGCGGCTCACCGACAGCGTTCGTGTGCAACACCGACGACGGCGACGAACCGGGGAAGCACTGGGTGGCCGTCTACGTGGACGTCAACTGGCGAGGCGAGTACTTCGATTCGTACGGCCGTCCGCCGCGGCACGCCGAATTCCGCGCCTTCCTGAGCCGCATCAGCGACTCGTGGACGTACAACGACAAGAGACTGCAGAGCGGTATATCTAACGTGTGCGGACAATATTGCGTCGCCTACCTGCTCTTACGATTCCGCGGAATACCGCTAAGCGGCTTCCAGTGCCTGTTCGGCCCCGATAGGGTGGCCAACGACTGTCTCGTATTCGACTGGCTAAAGCCGCATTGAACGCTGCCTATTATCGCTTACTATTAGTATTATTAGACGACCGAGTATCCGAACCGACTTTGTCGGACCCGCCGGTCGCGGGCTCCTCGCCGCGCTAGGCAGGCAACACCGAAGTAATGAGGTTGTATTGTATTGCGTCGCCTACCTGCTCTTATTACGAGACCGCTATGCGTCTTCCAGAGCCTGCTCGGCCCCTGTCTACTAAAACCGCATTGAACGCTGCTTATTATCGCTTGCTATTACCGAAGTAGTGAGGGGTTGTTGTTGTAAATAAAACGATGAAAACTGTACCGAGTGTTCACATTTTTATTCGTACACACACACATGCATAACTTAGGGGTAGGTCCCTACCCCTAGGGTCCTTAGGTAGGTCCCTACTCCTAGGGTCCTTAGGTAGGTCCCTACCCCTAGGGGGAGGGAGGAAGTTCCCTTGTTATACGAATATCGGCGCCGTGGTGACGCCGTCGTCGAGCACGCGACGTTTGGCGTAAAAGTAGCTCAACGCCGCGCGCTCCTGAATGTACGTCAGCACGGACGACTCTTTCACTTGGAAGCCGCGGCTCCAGCCGCCGGCGCCCCGTTCCCTGCGCAGCACGCCGAGGAAGGCGTCCTTGTCGACGTCGTTCTGACGCTTGCTCACGCCCTTCGTACTGTACTTGTCGCCGCCGCCGCCGCCGTCGCCGCCGAAACAGTAGTACGTCTAGCTGCAGAGCGCGACGATCCCGCGACGGACCGTTCCTCTTTGAATAGGCCCGGCGTTCGCTTATCGTACTGGCGCCGTCGCGCGCAACAGTCGGGCGCGTCCCACGCTTGGCCGGCGAGCCGGCACCGCACGTACGACTCCGCGTGCGCGTCGCAGTGTTCCGACGGGAACCACTCGCCGCGGTGTCGAAAGTTCGTCGAGGCAGCGCCCCGCGAAGCTCAAATACGCCGAGTCCGTGTCCATCGCGCAGTACTGGAACAGGGGGCGCGGAATGTAGGCGGCGATGAAATCGTAATAAAACTCCAACATGCGCAGTTTGGCGTACTGGTATACGAAGTAGCCGAACTGGACGGGCAGCGCGTACCGTACGGTTCGCTTGTTCAGCGCCACCTCGTAGAGGCCGTCGGGGACGACGACGTCGAGCTGACGGAAGCGACGATCGTTGATCAGCGTCGCGGCGCCGGCGGACGTGCAGAACTTGATGTCGCGGTGCAGGTCGACGCTCGTGATCGTTTTCCCGTAGGAACTATTGCCGAGCAGCTTAAACGTGTCGGCGATGATGGCCTTGTCGGGGTCGGCGTCGCCCGCTCGTCGCGCGGTGGAGACCGTGTCGCCGAAGGGCCGAAAGCACGCGACCGGCTCGTACTCGACGATCTGGTAGACGCGCTCGACGACGAGTCCGTGCCGCAAATACCACCGCAGTAGCGGCGTCGCGAGCAGAATCTTGGCGCCGAAGAAGCTCCCCACGAGTGTGCGCTGAGGCCGGACGAGGAGCTCGTGCGTTTCGGCGTAGCGACGCATGAACGGGCTGAGATCGTCGCGCGAGATGTAGGCGTTCTTGAAGATCGGCTGCATCTCGGCGAAGGCGTCGCGCAGCGCCTCCGGAACGGCGATGTCGCACTCGACGAGTCCGAACAGCGTGCCGTCGAGCTCGGCCTTCAGGATCGTCGGCCGCGTCACGGCGGCGCCGCCGGTCCAGCTCCGCGGCGTCGGTGGCGGCGGCGGTCTCGTCGCGCGCCACTGGTACTCCCACATCTCGACGACGGCGACGAAGCGGCGAAGGTAGGCCGTGACGGCGACCGTCTTGGCGTACAGATGGCTCATCGGCTTACCGTTCACCGCGTTCGTCTCCGTTCCCGTGCACGGGCAGCCGTGGAAGAAGCACCCTTGGAACTGGTACGCCGTACGCGTCGCGCAACACCAGCCGTCGTCCCGGTACTTGCCGACGCGCTTCTCGCGCCCGTTGAGCTGGTGACGTATGTGTGCCCCCGTCCGTGCCGCCTCCCACGTCAGCCACTCGACGGCCAGGCGGCCGTAGCGGTGCACGCGCTCCGGCCGAAAGGCTTTGTCCATGCGACGGCGCGTGTACCAGCCCGTCGGCATCTCCTGCGTGATCGCCCATACGTAGGGGCCGTTTGCATCGAAACCGACAATCGAGCGGCAGGGCCGCGCCGCCTCGCCGTACTCCTCGCGCCGAAGAGCGGTCACGCCGGCCTCGTGATAGCGCGCGAAAATGATCATGGGGCCGCCGACGATCTGCGATTGTAGGAGCCGGTGCAGGTCCTTGTTCGATTCGTTGAAGAGCGTGAAGTGGAGCGACGACGGCAGATCGTTGAACAGGTACAGCAGCGTCAGCCCCGGTACGCTGATGGCGTCCTTGAACATGTCGATGAGGTGCTGACGATAGAAGGCGAACTGCTTGTCGACGGCCTCCAGGAAAGGCACCACTATTGTTATACCACACGAGGTAGTCCCGCAGCGTCGTCATTCCCTCGTCGCGCCATACCCGCACGCAACCCTCGTACTCGGCGGCGGAGATGCCTTCGCGCTTCAGGCGGCTGTAGAAGGCCTCACGCGGCGGTAGCTGGGTCTCGTCCAGTTTTCGCAGGTCGTCAAGGTATTCATAGGGAAAGTGCCCCTTCGTCGCCTCGCAGCCGTAGGCCGTCAGAAACCTGGCGTAGATGACGCCGGGGGCCATGTAGTTGGTGATGTCCAGGAACTTGAGCGTCGCCGTCGTCAGGCACATGAAATTGTTCTGACGCTTGATCGCAAACGCCGACGAGATGCTCTGCGCTTCGCTGGTCATGAACAGGGGCGTCAGATATTTCTTGACGACGGTCAAGTCGTACTTCCACGAATTGAAGCCGAGGACGGGGAGGCGGCGCAGGTGCTTCCATAGGCGGTCGCTGAGCACCGTGTACGGGCTCTTATCGCACGCCGCGTCCGCCGCCGTCGCGTCGATCGCCTCGAAAGTCGCGTCGAACGACGGCCGCAGAGCCGCGCATGGCGCCTCGCTCATGGCCTCCAGGGCGTCGATCAGGCGCTTCGCGAGTTCGCCCGAATCGCCGGACGTGACGAAGCAGCGCGCCGTCTCGTGCCCGGGGACGTTCGAGGCGACGCTCACGCTGAGTAGCTCGTGTCGCGCAATCCACCGGCAATTGGGGCTGTCCGCCGGCAGGTCGCGATCGTCGAAGTAGCATTCGAAGTCGTACGTCGCTCTGTACGGGTAGAAGCGCAGGCGTTCGTCCACGTAGACGCCCTCGTCCTCCAGCTGCTGAAACACGGACGGCGTCGGATGGTAGACGCCGCCGGGAAAGACGTGGTGAACGCCGCCCTCGCACGTCGCCTCGTGACGCCGCAGCCGATGGGCGGAGTGCCACAGTGATTCGCCGCACTTGCCGCATCGGTACGAACGACAGAACATCGACACGTCGGTTATGAAGGAATAGTGCGTCTCTAACAGATTGACGCTGATGGTGGTCGGGTAGCGTTGGAGGGAGCGGCTGACCACTTCGGCAGTGGCGCCCTCCGCCGTCAGCCGATACACGGTCTCATTCGTTTCGAAGTCCGCCTCCATCCGGACGAGGTCGTTCAGCGGGACGCCGGAGAACGCGCAGTGGGGTTGGCCGCCGGTGTCGTAGTCTGCGTAGAGCCTTAAGGCGGCGGCCGTCAAATAGTCTGCGCGGAAGTCGGCGCCCCGATGCAGCGCCAGACAGCGGAAGAGGCACAGGTTGTCGGCGTACGGACGGCGCCGGCGATTGTTCACTAGGCTGATGAGCCCCGCGTTGTTGTGCAGATAGTCGGGGAGGCGCTGCTGGCGCGCGCACCTGATAGGATGGTTGATGATGGCGTTGAGGAAGTACGTAACGTTCGTTACCAACTCGGCGATCCACCCCGAGTCGGGTCACTGCACGATCACGTACTACAGAACGTCGGGCTGCCGGGTGGCGTCGAGGAAACGTTCGAACGACGCGGCGTCGGAAACGAGGACGGGCGACTCGAGATACCGGCCGCAACAGATACACGAAGAATGATAGTAACGAAGTCGACCCGTCTCCCTGTGCCGAAGGATCAACCCGTACGATAAGTTTATTTTAAAGGCCCGAGTCTGCGCCTCAAACATCAGTCGTAGTTGGGCTTCGTGCGCGGCCGTGTACAAACGACCGGACAAATGGAAATTATACCTAGATTGGTCGGGCCCGCGTACTACAGAAGTACGGATGCTCGACCAGTGTTCGCGCACGACGCGCTGTATGTCATCGTCGCCATCACGCGCCGACGACGACGCCGACGACGACGACTGTGCATCGCTACATACATGGCGCAACCTATCAGCGGGGGAGTCGAACGTTCGATTGCATGTCGGACACACCTCACTGTCGATGCCGCAAGTTTTCAGATGCCGCATCGTACTTCTGCGATGGACGAACGATCGTTCGCATTTCGGGCACGCGTGCATCGTCGGAGCGGAACGCACGTTCGTTCTAGTCGAGCTCGGAACGCTATTAACTACGACGAATTGGGCCGACTCCACTTATAAGGCCGCGCTTAACGACCGCTAGGGGGAGCTTCCACCTTTTTTCTGAACGGCGGTTTGTTTGGAGAATTAACTACGACGAATCGGCGACACCGCTTATAAGGACGGCGGTTTTCTCGCAGCGTTTGTTTGTTTGTTTGTTTGTTTGTTTGTTTGTTTGTTTGTTTCACTGGCAACGTGGTGCACGGTCGTCGAGTTTGTTTGTTTTCCCTGGCCGTCAGGTGGCAGCCGGCCGTTGACCGATACAGCGAAGTGTTTGTTTTCGTGGCCCGACAGGTGACAGCCGTCCGTGAACCGAGGCAAAGTTTTGTGGCCAACAGGTGGCAGCGCTGACGATTTTGCCGTCCGTGGACCGAGGTAAAGTTTGTTTACAGGGACCGTCAGGTGGCAGCGCTGTCGACTACCACGTCCGTTAGCTGATTGAAAGAGAGAGATGTTGGCGCAGCAGCGGCGGAGAAACGACGACGTATTGAATAGCACCAACGTTTTTTTACCTTGTGATGGCGCAGAATGTCGACAACAGGAGGCGGGCATTTGTTTGTTTGTTTGATACGTTTTATTAAGCATCATACATCTCCACAGTAAGGCTTTATGCCACAATATACAGTAAAGAGGCTATATGCCACAGCAGGGCTCGGTTCATCGGTTAAAATAAGGCTGCTATAGCGAAATGCAAATATAATAATAATGCTTTACGGCCACAACAGCGGTCTATAGACCGCTCAAAAAGAGAGAGATGTTGGCGCAGCAGCGGCAGAGAAACGACGACGTATTATAGCAGCAACGTTTTTTTACCTTGCGATGGCGCAGAATGTCGACAACAGGAGGCGGGCATTTGTTTGATACGTTTTATTAAGCATCTCCACAGTAAGGCTTTACGCCACAATATACAGTAAAGAGGCTATATGCCACAGCAGGGCTCGGTTCATCGGATAAAATAAGGCTTTATGCCATAGCGAAATGCAAATATAATAATAATGCTTTACGGCCACAACAGCGGTCTATAGGCCGCTCGCTTAATTCGGCACTGCTACAGCGGGGTAAATACTCAGCACTGCTACAGAGCCTGCTAATGTTCATCGGCTTTATGCCATAGCGAAATGTTCAATTCGGTCCTACTAATGTTCATCGGTGTACGTAATGCGGCTTTATGCCATAGCAAAATGCAAAATATAATGTTCAATTCGGCACTACTAAATGTTCATCGGTTAAAATAAGGCTTTATGCCATATGCAAATATAATGTTCAATTCGGCACTACTAAATGTTCATCGGTTAAAATATTAAGCGTTCGGCGGAGAAAACGTCGCCCCATCCGTAGGCAAGGTATTTGCAACAGGCAATGCTGTACGGCCACTTCCAAGAGTCGTCACCGCCCCATCAGACGACGAGGCATGCCCTTTTCAACAGGTACTGCTGTACGGCAACCTCCAACAGCGAGCGATCGAACGGCGCCGTCCAATCCGTCCCCATGAGCCAGTCGGCTACTTGTCGCATGAGGGCGCCCTCCGAAACGCGATCGCCGCGTACGCAACGCTCTTCCAGCACCGAGAGGATACGAATTGCGGGTAACAACAACGTCTGCTGCAGAAAGCTGTCGAGTGCCACTGAAAAAAAACATATATTCAGGGCCGCCACGTTTTCGTACAGAAGGTTGTACCGTCGGCTCGGCTTCCTTCCCCTATAGCCGCACATGTGAACGAAGGGGCAGCCCTCCTCGGGAGGGCACTCACCACATTCTTGGCGCGCGCTGTCCATTACCCGTTCGCCGACTAGCTCGACAAATGTGGACATCACACAGCGCTGCCGGCCGGCATACGAATGGAGGACGCTCCATTCCGAGTCGGACTGAAGTGTGCCCACGATCACGGGGTTTTTGTTGCGGGCCCACGGAATATAGTCCTCTGACGATACAGACAGCACGTCCGCAAGTAGTGAAGGCGATGGCAGCGCTGCTACTGTTGTCGGCAGCACCGGGGTTAATGCAACGTACGTGGGCGCAGCGTCGCTCACCGGCGGCATGGGCTGTGTGTCTTCCTCAGTGGGGTGCGGCCAGCACGTCATCGCACCTTCTCGGTGTAGACGAGGAGGCGTTTCCTTCTTGGCGCACTTCTCGGCGGGGGGCGTCCACTCAGCATCCTCATCGAAAATACCACGCAAAGCAGCAGCAATTACAAGGTCCTACAGAAAGCAACAACCAAGCGTTAGTCATTCAAGTGTGATGAACATCGTATACGTGCACCTCGGGCTCGCTCGCCTTCTTCGACAAGACCCGCACATCACGGACAGTATACGTGTCCAGTATACCACCCCACACGACCTTGTGCACGGTTGCCTCCAAGACTGTGCCGACCAGATTCGCCACAAAGCTATTGTGCAACTGGTCTGGCAACAGGCCGGACACATATTCGGCATCGTAATCGCCGATCGACAATATCGCTTCGTCGAACAGCGTAAGCCAAATACTGGACTCAGCATCGTCCTCATCGTCGCCGTCGTCGCCGCCGTGTCCTTCCATCAGGACGCGCACCGAGAAATACGTCTTCGCTTTCGCCTGCACACCATGTACAGCGCACACCCGACCACCGCTTTCAAGGCCTCGCACTTTGCGCTTACAAACGGAACAGCCGATGTACGTACATTTACTTTTCCAGGCCACTCCAACGATTGTTAAGGGTGTAACAATCTTATACGTGCCATCGCAGGCTAGCACGAACTCTTTCAGAGACACCTCGGGCGTCAGTGTGCCCGCACTCACCACGGCCTCGAACGACGACTCCGACTTAGACTTAGTAGGCGCTACGTCGGCAGTCGGAATCATCACTCCTTCGGGGCGGCGGCCGCCGAAGGAGGTTTCGTTTTGACGCCAGACGCCACAGTTCAAGCCGCCTTCAACTTGCTCTTCTTCGGGGCCTCTCCGTGAACAGGTGGAACCATGGTCAACAATGTTCTGCAACGGCAACGACACACCAAGTTATTGCAACAGTAACCAACATACAAAGTTACTGAAACGGTAACACCACCACACCGAAGATACATAGTCGTTCTCCGCCCGGCCCACTATATAGCCGCTTTGCACGCGGCCCCCATAAGTGTGCACGCGGCCCCCATGAGTGTGCACGCGCGCACCACGAAACAGCCAACTCTAACAAGGTTACTAAAACTGAAAAAAAACCTCTCGGTCAGCCTAGTGCACAAACAGAACGCCGCTTTTATTTTCTAATATAAGCTTACCATACGTTTCTCCAGTCCCTACTGTATATTATTGTCCGCTTAGTGTGCACACATTTCACCTTTAACTGCCGTTTTAGACACTTACAAACAGTTACATAAGCGCGTTATATATACAGTGACGTCAGCCCCTCATGCAAATCTACGGGGTACGTGTCTACACGTCGCTGCGCTAAAACAACTGCGCAACAACTGCGCAACGCCGCGCTAAAACAACTGCGCAACAACTGCGCAACGCCGCGCTAAAACAACTGCGCAATTCATTTCTCACGATGGAGCCGCCCAAAGATGAGCGCAAGACTGACGAGCCGACCCCTCGACAACTACAAAACAGGTACGTTTTCCTAACTCACCTAACACGGCTTTCCTTCGTATCACATTACTGCTTTCTTTTTACAACATTCACTAACTAACTAACTAATTGTTTGTTTACAGTGCGCCGCCTCCCCAAGCCGCCGAGAATAGTATGCCACCTACCCAACCCGCCGGGAATAGTGCGCCGCCTCCCCGACCCCTACGCCCCGGAGAAAGGTATGTTCAACGATACTAACTAAATATAAAATAACGCTTCCAATTTACTAATAACTTCTTACCTTTATTTACATTTTCAAAAGTCATCTACCTTTATTTTACAGACGCCCTTTTAAGGGCTTTGATGAAGCTGCTTTCTTTTTTCAAAGTGATTAATCTACCTTTATTTACAGACGCCCTATTACGGGCTTTGATGAAAACTGTAGCTGCTTTTCCAGGTTAACGTGCGCCCCTCTAAAAGGTTATTTACAAGCGCCCCGTTACAGACTTTAATGAATACTGCTTTTTCAGGCCCCCACTAAAACAGACGCACCATTACTTTAATACTTTTCATACTTGCAAACGCCACATTGCGGGGTTTGACACGATCCAGATAGGGCAGGCGCAAACCCTTATACTCCCCTCTCGACGGAATGGATTTATACAGCCGACGAGAATACCCCCGTTCGAAATACTTTTAGTGGACCTAACCCCGCGCGAAAATAGACCTGGCGGAACATTGTACATTGATCGGCGCCGTCGTCACACGCCGCCTACCGAAAATTAATAACACTGCTGCTTTCCTTTCCCCCACAGAACGAACCTATATATCATATCGCCAGAACTCGTTCATCGGACGTACGCCATAGGCCGGGGCGTTGTCGTCCACTTCGTAGAGCCAGCACATCGCCAAATCATTTTCGCATCAACGCCACCTTCACGTCCGACATTATTCGTCGAGCCAAGACAACACACCGAACCACAAAACAGCGACGACGACGACAACGACGAACTATTATTTCTCGATATCACCCCTGAAACAGAAGAAGAAGACACTTTCATCGAACCATTCTCATTTGCATTCATATTCCCAAGGCCTCGTTTTCTCGCCCCATCATTCGCTCCACCCATGCCAGCCCACCTTTCCGTCCATTTAGGCTATCCTCCACCACCACCCGGTCGCCACGGATTCGGGCCACCCCCATCCGATCACCCCCATCAACGATTTCAACCGCCCCAATAGCACCGACATGTTCATCATAATTTAAATAAAATTCTCTCACCGTTTGTTTCTGTCTTTCTTTTCACACAATACGCGCCACCAGCATTCCAACTCATGCACAAATAAAACCATTCCAACTAATGCACTGACTATATTCAAACTAACGCACAGCCAGCTTATTCGGACGGCCAACAACAAGCACCAGTACAGCATCCCAGCAACAATAACAGGTCTTCGGCACCACAAGCCTAATGCACAAGTATCAGCTGTTACCGAACGCCTGCCTATGGCCAACTAGCACACATAACACACCGCGTATGCTGGCGCACAGCCAGCTGACAGCCAAAATAAACAAACCCCGCTTAACGCTCATACACTGCATGACAATACACGCCGACATACGATTCCCCCATTCGGCAGTGAGTCGTGAAAACTAGGCCACCAGGCACTACGCCGCGCAAACTAATCCGTCCGATTAGCCTCGCTGATCCCACCAGGCACGCCACTGCACAGCGTTACAGCCTAGAAGCCCCTAGAAGCTTCTAGAAGCTTCCCCACCTCACACAGTCCCCGTATACCTATTTAATACTAATTAGTTGAGAATTACTATTTTTAGTTATTGCTAACGCTCTCCTCCAATGATTGCGCTACTCACTTGTTACTAATTAGTACTTAATTACCCTAATTAGTCACTAAATGACTAATTACTATTTTTAGCTTATCGCTAGTGCTCCCCTCTAGTGATTGCGCTACTCACTTGTTGCTAATTAGTACTTCTTAATAGTACTTATTTACACTAATTACTTACCTAATTAGTGCCTGATTAGTCACTAGATGTCGACACACTCTTTCTAGGGGGAGGGACCCGGAACCCATCAATCACTCTGTTTTGACACATTCCTAAGGGCGCATGGCTGCTAAAAAACGTAGGAATTCTACTTATAAAAAACTCAAACATCAAAGGATTTGGGGTCAAACCGGGGATGCTCCCACCCTCCTTACTACTTGTGTTGATGCACAAGTGAAGTGTTTCTGATCGAACCATTCTTTGCATATTCTATGGCTGCCACTCTGCCCTTAATGTTTTATACAGGATGTTTTAGGTGCAGCTGTACTTGTGCACGTCATCTTATTAAATACATTAGTTATAACAATTATTTGTCTTGGAGCACAACTGTTTTATACATATATCTGTTGGTATTTAACAGATGAGCTTGTTTATGCAAGCAAAGTCAATTTATATCACTTTTCTACACAAACGAAAGTCATATTACTTGAACTCGTGCACTTATGGTGTTTTTGTACCATACAATTCTATTGCAGTTATTGTGCGACTGTTGAATACCAAATGTTATGCAGGTGATTAGTTTATGAGATGTTCGATAAATTAAGGGCCATTTGCACGAATGGTTTCTTTATATCCAACTTTGGTGCGATTATGTCACACTTGTCTAGAAACTGCAGGTGTCACCTATTAGCTCGCAATCAGGGGAAGAGTTTTAAAGACAGGCCACAAGTCCCATGTGTAGGTGGCTGTGTTCTCTGATTTGCTACTGCTTCAGAAATTACACTAGCCTGTCGTAGAAATGGAATCGGTTACAATTCTATGACATGGTCATAGTCACAAATTGGCTCCGCTACTCGGTCTCAAATCCTCGACCACCACCGATATATCAGATGCTGAATTGGGACTGACAGGATATGTAATGTTTAGAAAAGATAAAATAGGAAGAAAGGGAGGTGGAGTTATTTTATATATTAAAGAATCTATTCAGGCTTATGAAATAAAATTAGAAAGAGAAGCAGATTGCGAAGAAGCTGTTTGGTGTAACATAGTTACAGGAAACTCAACGTTAACAGTTGGGTTAGTTTATCGAAGTCCAAACATAAGCATAGAAGAGAATGAAAAAATACAAAACGCTATAAGGGAAGTAAGCAAACGGGACTGTATTATTATGGGGGATTTTAACCACGGGCATATACAATGGAAATCTCTACAGAGTATGGGGAGTGAGGACCACAAGTTTTTAGTTTTAGTTCAATATACATTCCTTTCTCAACATGTGCTAGAACCAACCAGGGGTGAGAATGTGTTAGACATAGTTTTGTCCTCACAGAATTAGTTGACAATGTCAAGATATGTGAGCCACTGGGGAGTAGCGATCACAACCAGATACATTTTACCATCAAAGTAAAATCAGAAAGGAATAGTAAAAAGCAGTATAGGAGAAATTTCCACAAAGGAAGGTATAAGGACATTAGGAAATATTTAGCAAAGATAGACTGGAATAACACACTCAAAATAAGACGGCAAAAGAATGCTGGAATATATTAAAGAGTGAAATTAAATGCATAGTCGATAAATTTGTACCCTTCAAAAAACAAGGAAAACGGTCAAAAAAGAAACACTTATCGAAAGAAGCCATTAGAAAAATTAAGTATAAACAAATGATGTGGAAGTCATATAGATGTACTGGAAATGATGAAGACTACAACAGTTATAAAGAAGCACTTAACCAAGCTACAGCTGAAATTAGAAATTCAAAGAGAAGCTATGAACAACAATTAGCTAGTAATATAAAACATGACAGCAAGAGTTTTTATGCGTATGTTCGAAGCAAACAGAAAGTTCGAGATAAGGTCGGTCCTCTAGAAGATAGTGCTGGAAATATAATATCAGAGGGATTCTTAATGGCAGAAGACCTGAATGAGTACTTTAGTTCAGTGTTTACCAGGGAAGATATTAGTTCACTGCCAGTATCAGAGGCTAAGTTCAAGGGGGCAGATTCAGACTATTTAGGACAATTAATTGTAACCCCGGAAATGGTAGCTAAGAAAATAAGGGCTATGAAGGATAATAAATCACCTGGAGTGGATGGTATTCCACCCAAACTACTATTGGAAATTGTAGAACAAATTAGCATACCGCTTGCAACAGTTTTCAACTTGTCATTAGAAGAGGGAGTGGTTCCTTTAGAATGGAAAGAAGCAAACATTATACCGTTATTCAAAAAGGTTCGAGAAACAAGTCAGAGAACTATAGACCAGTGAGTTTAACATCAGTGATTTGTAAATTATTAGAAAGACTAATTAAAGATCACATGGTGGATTTTCTTGTTAAACACAACTTTATTAACCCATCTCAACATGGTTTTTTTAAAGCAAGGTCATGCTTAACAAATATGTTATGTTTTTTGGAAGACATCACTAAGTGGGTAGATGAGGGATCACCAGTAGATATCGTCTACTTAGATTTTCAAAAAGCTTTCGACAAAGTACCACATCAAAGATTACTGCTTAAACTAAAGGCCCATGGCATAGGAAATGGTATAATAAACTGGATAGAACAATGGCTGATTGACAGAAGACAACGTGTAGTAGTTGATGGGGAGGCTTCAAACTGGAAATCGGTATTGAGTGGGGTACCACAGGGATCAGTATTAGGACCTATATTATTCTTAATATATATCAACGATTTGGATGATGAAATAACAAGCAAGGTGTTGAAATTTGCGGATGATACAAAAGTGTTTAGAAGGATTAAAACTGATGGAGATAGACAGCATTTACAAGATGATCTTGACAGGTTGATCAAATGGTCTGAAAAGTGGCAAATGCTGTTCAATTTTGGGAAATGTAAATGCCTCCACACAGGACATGGGAACGAAGAGGTAGAATATACAATGGGGGGTACTGTACTAAGTACTACTGTAAAACAAAAGGACTTAGGGTTAACCATTAGTGCTGATATGAAGGTTTCAGAGCAGTGCGGAATTGCAGCTTCAAAGGGAAATCAAATCCTTGGATTAATTAGGCGAAACATAACGTATAAGAAAAAAGAGCTAATAATACTGCTGTACAAAACAATAGTTAGGCCTCATTTAGAATATTGTATTCAAGCGTGGAGGCCATATCGCAGGAAGGACATAGATATTGTGGTAGTCACCAGAGGGCAGCACTACTCATCGCCAACCACCCACTACCCCTTGCACACACCACTGCACACCAATACCCCAGCCCTGTATATAAACCCCAACCACACCCATACCAAGCGTGCCACACCGATCCACCCGAGCAAGACATCCTACTTCCGATGTGCTGGCTCAGGATCAACGGCGACCACAGAACGCAACGCAGCAACCGAACTTAAAGAGCGAACCACGTAAGTTACCACTAATTATCCGTTCGCTCTTTACCACATTGGTACCAGAAGTATATGTACGTACACGCGCCTTTGTAGGCCAACGTGAAAAGTTGTTCAAATACATTTTGGGCAAATAAGTCGCAAATTCCAAACGTCAAATTGACGATGCTGTGTGAATTTTTGCGCAGTTCCGTTCATTCGTTCAACTTTTTCTGAATTTATTCGGAAAGACAACGAATTTGTTATACGGGGCAACGCCCATGACAACAACAACTACGCCACCAGTTTACCGAGGGAACTAAGTCGATATAATTTCAAACGTCAATTCGACTGTACTGTGTGAATTTATACGCGTTCTCGTTTATTCGGTCTATTTTTGTACCGAAACTTATTCGGAAAAACGGCAAACTTGTTATACGGGTAACGCCTAGGAGAACAATGAATACGACAATTTACTAAGTTATTCGGAAAAACGACAAACTTGTTATACGGGTAACGCCCAGGACAACAATGAATACGACAATTTACTAAGTTATATTTATGTTGTCCAAGTACATATAAATTTTGACTACGATCAAGCTTGTAGATATTGCGATGTCAGTTGACTGTAATTAAATACTTCGCACATTCCCTTGTACCTCGCCACGCAGCGACAAGGGCGTGGTTCAATTGGCAATTACACACGGGTGACTTCGCGGACAAAGCCCATTGTCCACTCGCATTGTATGCCAACATGAAATTCATTGTCTCCACACAACATTCGTTAAACTGGTTATCTAGTTGAAATAACGCTGCTGGTTAACGATAAATCGCTGACATTAGTCAATAAGTCGAGGATATCAGTTCCACCGTTTAAAGGTATATAGAACGGCATGAAGGGGAATTTTGTTACACTGTGCCTTATTACAGGTAACAATTGATAGTTGATAATTCATAAATTATTGTCCGGTAGTTGTCTTTTAAAATAATCATCTTCTAAACTAATTGGGTATACCATCCACAGTTTGAAACGTACTGTATAGCCATATAATGACATACTAAATGCCACTGAACATGGCACCACCAAGAAGACAAAAAAAACCTCAGGGTAATGGGAATGTCGATTCAGATATCGACAATCAAACAACTACAGAGGATGTCAAACAAACGGACGAATTTGAATTTGGTAGCCCTAGTCGTACAGCCTCAACAGAGCGTATATACGACAGCATAACAAAGCTTGGGGCCAGATTCTCTCAACTAGAGGATAGGTTTGACAGGAATGAATCTGTCATCGAATCGATGCAGAAAGCGTTGTTTGAAATAACTGAGAAACTAAACAAACAGGACACAATTGAAGCAACCGTACGTGCCTTACAGGCAAAGGTGTTCGGCCCGGAAAGAGGCCCGGTTGTGGAAATATGTGCCGGGTTCTCTTCAGGAGCCCGACCGAAGTACGCACAAACAGATCCAACACCATGTACATGGGGGAATATAGGCGAAACTAAGCATCGCGATGAGCACAAGTCCCTGTCAACGGAAGCGGTGCATGTCGATACAAGAGACACCCTCCCCAACAGTGATTACGATGGTCCGCAACGATACCAATACGAACGATCTAGCCATGATCGGTACTTCACTGAACCTGGGGATGACCAACCAATGGAACGTCCCAACCACAGTCGACGATGCCAGGACAATAGGAATGGTATCGAGATATATCGTAGGTCAAGTGACAGAAATGTCACTATCGACAAGTTTGATGGGAAACCAGGTGAATGGGATAACTGGATTCACCAGTTCGAATTCATAGCCGAGGCTTACAACTGGGACCCAAATGAAAAGATGACACGATTGGTGTCATGCCTTCGAGGGCCAGCTCTAACGGCTCATAGAAGCCTACCCAAAGACGAATGACTATGACTATAGTGATTGCATAGAGTACCTCGGTATGAGATATGGCCACACCAGACCCGTCGCTAGGACAACTCTCAGAGCAGAGTTGTCAGTTCTAAAACAGGAGGAGGGTGAGAGTTTAGATACCTTCGCAGATAGGGTATACGCTCTAACAGTGGAGGCTTATCCGGATACGAACAAGGACTTGTACGATAACTTATCAGTACCAGCCTTCCTACGGGGCATCTGCGATCGGAATGCCGCCCAGGAAGCCATGAAATTTAGTGACCCGACAACAATCAGGACGGCAGTGGAAGCGGTACTGCACATCCAATGTGCAACGCGTACATTTGGCGGTCGTAACCTGTCTAACCGACAAGTTGCCTTCAGCGATGAGTCTGCAGTCAATTTGACCGGAAAATGCTCGGAGGAGACAACTTTGGTTGACCAGGTAGTACAGGGTGTAGTGAGACAGCTACAGCAGTCAACTATATCCCTGGGACGCCCACCAAGTGACACTTGCTTCACATGCGGGGGGAAGGGTCACAGGTCACGTGACTGTGCCAATAAGAGACGGCGCTCCCCGTCTCCCCTGAGTTGTTTCCAATGCGGAGGCAAGGGTGATCTGGCCAGGGAATGCTCGAATACACTATCACGACGGGACTCGCCAGTGAAACGTCAAGTTCAGAGACACCGTAGCAATAGCAGTAGTAGCACCAATAGCACGGATTCTGACGATAGTCGCAGGTATCGCAGCCCTAAACGATATCACAGTAACCGCGTAGGTAGAAGGGGTTTCCGAGACAGTCAACGTGATGGCAGGTATAACGGGGAGGAGGATGCACGGCGTTGGAGATATAGGACTCGTGAACATGGCGGTAGGCATGGTGGGAGGGATGATAATATTCGTGGGCAATATAAGACCCATAACCCCTCACGAGAGGATAATCGGGATGATACTCGTGGACGGTATTTGACTCATAACTCCCCTCATGATGATAACCGGGGAAGATATTATCAGCCTACAGATAACAATTACAGCCGAAGTATCAGTCCTCGTCGTGATCTACCCGCCACTTCCAACAGAAAAAGTGATGGGACGGATAAACCACCGTCAAACTAAATAAGGTGAACCCAGTTGGCCATGGGTCCACCACCACCCTTTGGGGTATTGGCCAACCAACAAACAATAATAACAGACCAACTCCATGTATGTCCACCAGTTCGGACAATTATAATGGAGTAGGTATCACCAATGAGTCGAGCGTTAGGGTGGCTACAACACCACAATGGAAGACTGACCAGGCAAGGCACCGAGGTGCTAATACAACCTCCAGCATGTCCACTAGTCAGGACAATGGTGATGGAGTAGGTGTTAAAGTAGATGCTCTGTGTAGTATTGGGGCAGGTGTCAAAGTAAATACAACAGCTACAGAAGCACTTTGGACTACTGACCAACAAACACACCCACATAGCAATGAGCTCCTAGACATGTCCAATAAACAGGACAAAGATAATGGAGAACATGTGACAGTCAGAAGTACTCACCTGAGCCCAACAGTAGGCCACACACTGTTAATACCAGCCACAATGTATGGGCAGGATACGCTCATGGTAGTAGACACTGCCGCCCAAATGTCAATGGTCAGTCAATCCTTTATTGATTCATTAGGACATGTGTGCACTATGACCCCGGAGTTCATAACCATTAAGAATGCAGAAAACGACTCGTATATGCAGTGCTATTTAATCAAGAAACTCCCAATAACCATACAACAAAATCAGTACAACATCGATGTGGCTGTGGGACCGATAACAGATGATTTTATTATTGGGCTTGATTTTCTGTTAAAGCATCACTGTATTGTGGATATCGATAACAGCACTGTAATAATGGACGGCACCACTGTTCATGCCTTGATGAAGAAGGGGCCAGCAGTGAAGTACAATATAAGTAGAATTCAAGTAGCGCAACGCACTGTAATTCTCCCAAAACATAGAGGTAATGTGATGGTAGAGTGCATTAACCCTTCTTGCAATGTCTACGTTACTTCACCGGAAATGACAGACGAGTTAATAATCCCATCTTGTATAATTAATGGGGGAATTGGACCCGTTATTATGGAAATTATAAACGATTCCAACAAACCAGTCACATTGCAGAGAGGGAAAATACTAGTCCAGGCTGTGGAAATGGATGCCATATTATATACTAGCTCAGAGTCCTGTCGAGAAAGCATACAGGTCAGTCGTACTGAAATGATGGGGAATACTAGTGGTGATAATGGGCCTTCGTGGGAAGAGGTAAATAGGATTAATGAGACACCATTGCCCATAGCAGTATCCCTTATTCCAGATGACAGCCTAGACGAGACACAAGTCTCCACTATGCTTAAGGAGGTGGAATCACAAATACCGCCACACTTAGAGGACATGTTTACCAAAGCAAAGAAGAACATTTCTATTAGAGAACAAGTCGCATTGGGGCTATTACTAGCTAAATATGGTAGCGTATTCTCCAAGGACAGTAACGATTTAGGAAGATTCACTCTTATACGCCATCGCATAAGCACTTATAATGAAGACCCGGTCAGAGAACGACTAAGACGCACTCCACTAAAATTCCAGAGTGAGGAGGAGAAGACACTGAATAACATGCTTGATGCCCAAGTAATAAAGCCATCTTCATCAGAGTGGGCATCTGCACCCGTGTTAGTAAGAAAAAAAGATGGGGAAGTAAGATATACAGTAGATTATCGACAACTAAATGTGAAAACTGTTAAAGATGCTTTTCCGTTGCCCTTGATCGAAGAGTGTATTGATAATTTGACAGGTACTCTGTGGTTCCACACATTAGACATGGCCAGCGGGTATTGGCAGATTATGGTAGATGAACGCGACAGTCATAAGACGGCGTTCCTAACCAAATATGGCTTCTTCGAACATGTCAGAATGGCCCAGGGTTTATGTAATGCACCTGCCACGTTCCAAAGGGTTATGCATCTTGTCTTACGCGGTCTCGCATGGAACAAAGTACTAGTATACCTAGATGACGTAATCGTACTGGGGAGGAGCTTTGAGGAGTCCCTCGAAAACCTGGAAGTCGTTCTCCAGAGATTTGAGATACACAACTTAAAACTAAAACCAAAAAAATGCTCTTTGTTTAGCACGGAGGTTCGCTTCCTTGGACGTAAAGTGTCCCGAGAGGGTGTTTCCGTCACTAAAGATCATATCCAGAGTGTACTAAATTGGCCACGACCAATGAATGCTTTGCAAGTGAGTAAGTTCACGGGATTTGTCAACTATCATAGAGAATTTATTCAGGGATTATCTGAAAAAATGAAACCACTCTATGCATTGACCAAACCAAAACAGCCATTCGAATGGACTGAGTCGTGTGAAACGGCATTTCAAGAACTAAAGCACGTAATGACAACCACGCCAGTCCTGGCTTTCCCCAACAATGTAGACCCATTCATCCTTGATACAGATGCCTCAGACGTGGCAATTGGCGCAGCCCTGTATCAGGTACAGAATGGGATAATACGTCCAATTTCCTTTGCGTCATACACCTTGACGCCAATACAACAACGGTACTGCACCACACGTAAGGAATTGCTGGCTATAGTAATGTTCACACGCCATTACAAACACTACCTGCTTGGCCGTGAGTTTACTATAAGGACAGATCATGGGTCACTCACGTGGTTATTTCGCTTCAAACACCCTGTAGGCCAGCTTGGTAGGTGGCTGGAGGAATTGTCTCAGTACTCCATGACTATCCAACACAGACCTGGGGTTAGACATTCCAATGCCGATGCATTATCAAGAATACCAGAGGAACATGCAATATGCAATTGTTATGAAGCTGGTCAAGAACTTAGTTCTCTACCTTGTGGTGGCTGTACATATTGTACAAAACTACACAACCAGTGGGGAACGTTCGAGAAGGAAATTGACTATGTAGTACCATTAGCAACAAGACAACTCAATGTATCCAGTGAAGTGAATGGTATAATGGGGGAGAACCAAACCGGCCCAAACTACATGCACCAATACAGCTCACAGGAATTACGAAAGTCCCAGATGCAAGACACTGAATTACGACCCGTAATCACCTGGTTAGAAGGGGAGCCCCCTACACAAAACGATTTACAACTCCAAGGTGTGGGTACCCGCAAGTTATGGAATAATAGGGATCGACTGCAAATAGAGGATGGGGTCTTGTATTATTGTTGGGAGGAAGAGACTGGTCCCCATACATTAAAGTTAATAGTACCTCAATCAATGAGACAGGAAGTCCTCCAAATGATCCACGATAATCGCATTGGAGGACATTGGGGAAGAGATAAAACCTTCGCAAAACTAGGGAAAAGTTTTTTCTGGCCCTGTATGCGCCGAGACTGCCAATTGTTTGTGGACACTTGCGCGGTATGCCACATTAACAAAGTGGGACGACCACAGCGTGCACAGTTGCTCCATTACCAGGCGGGGATCCCTGGGGAACGTGTACATTTAGATATTCTAGGGCCATTTACAACGAGCGAATCTGGGAATAAGTACGTACTTATGATCCTGGATCAATTTACTCGTTGGCTAGAGCTACATGCACTGCCTGAACAAACAGCTGAAATAACAGCTAAGACGTTCTTTGAACAATGGATTACCAGATATGGCGCCCCCCTACAGGTACACACCGACCAGGGCAGGAATTTTGATAGCCAATTGTTCTCAGATTTGTGTAAGTTAATGCAAGTCGAAAAGACTAGGACAACACCTTACCGACCCTGTTCCAATGGTCAAGTAGAGCGACAAAACCAAATGGTTCTCTCCTTTATCAGGTGTTATCTTACTGATAAGATGTCCCAATGGGACGAACACCTGGCTACACTGGGGATGAGCCTACGAGCCACGGTGAATCGAAATACCGGATTCACACCAAATATGTTGTTATTAGGACGAGAAGTGTGCATGCCTGAGGAGATCCTATTCGGGCTTCCTAACGTAAATTCCATGCGACAATCACCAGCTAATTATCTCAAGGATTTGGTTGAGAAAATCCGGACAGCTTCCGTTGCAGCACGGAATAACCTACGCATGGCACAAAACCGTCAGAAGAAAGATTATGACACCCGAGCCCCAATTCGAGAAAGAACGTTTGATGTGGGTGACCTAGTGTATATCCGTAACTCTGGGACAATCTTGGGGCAAAGTAAGAAATGACTCCCAATATGGAAGGGACCATTTGTAATTACGAAAGTAGTGTCGCGTTTCTTATACCGTATCGCGGGTCGTAAGCGGGAATATGTGAAGCACCATGACAAGCTTCGGGTATGCGACGACCGTGATATCCCCCTATGGGTAACACGGAAACGACAGGCAATCTTAAACTTGGGTGGGCCTCCCACCGAGGTCACGCCCATTGATGATCCGCTAGACGGGGTTGAGTCATTGTTCAACGCTAACCAACCACTAATCAGGCGGGAATTGGGAATGCCCACCACACAAGGGAAAATCCCACGAACTACCCGCGGGGGTCGACTCATCAATCGACCCTGCAGGTATGACGACTAACCGTAATTACAATGCTTATGTTACAGATGGATGCCACCGATACTGATGGTACCATTAGCCCTGTCAGGAACTGGAGGCCCAAAAATCGGCCAACAACCCAGTCAGTCTCCATTCGGACTGCCGCACTGGGCGACCTCCAACACCTAGTGAACGCAGCACAAGGCAACTTGGTGCCACATGTGACACTGGGTGGCGTGCAGGTGTCATTAGACGCCATTGTCCACACACGTCCGCCCCCCACATATGCCCAAGTAGTGCAAGGTGCCAGGTTGCCAATTTGGCTACAGAATACCAATACGACCACCCCTACCACGTCACCTCTATACACGGATATACCAGCGAATCACAGGCTCCATGCACTACCCCTCGCACGAACCCCAATTCTGCTACAGAATACCCACGCGACCATCCCTACCACGTCATCCCTATACACAGGGACACCACCCCAACGCACCATACACAATGTTCATGCACCACCGCCACTAGTACGCACCATATGCACAGGGGTAACCCCAGCGGCGACAGACAATAGTTCTGTCACGGGAGAAGGGGCCAGAGACCTCGAGGCCAGGGCCCCCCCCCCCCTATAGTATTCGGCAAGCGTGGCGGCGACAAAACAGGTGCCAGAAATCACAGGCCCCCCACCCCCCATCTCCTTTAATGATGAATGTGACACGGTGGCGGACAACAGTCCACAGTTACCACCAGCACCTTCACAACAGAAGACTTTGTCACGACGGAGGGGGAGTGAGGTGGCGCAACATGCGTCTACTGCCGAAATGCCTCCACCCAGAAAGAGGAGAAGGGTGCAAGCTGGGCTAGGAAAGTGCACCGTATGTAACGTAACCACCAATTGCATGCGACTCCATGTCGAGGTAACACATTTACCTTGGCATTTCCATCCGGATACTGCTTGCTGGCTGTGTGAGCAGCAGTTTGGCGCCATACCTCCCCTACGGGCGCATCTGGCCGAGCATTCTGTGGAGGATAGGCAAAAAGGAGAGTTTGCCCCACATTTTGCTAGGTGGGCATACTCCATGATCGAACTCCTCGAGAGTACACGGAGAATGGCCCTCATTCACACCTTTGAGGAGCTAGTCGTCCTATTTAGAAAGAGAGGATGGTACCCAAAGCAGGGTTCCCGATCTAACATGGCCATGCGGGTCATGCTAGCCGAAGTAGCTGAGATGATAGGCCGACCTATCGCTGCCGTCAACATCCAGCTGAGTCCACCCAATCACCTAGTGGCGCTCCTCAATTGGGACAGCAGGGGCAGGATGTTGGCGGAGATGCCACCCCACAAGCAGGACACCTTCAGGGAATGGCTAGTCCCGTCTGCCTCACTCCATCAGACTCACACTATAACGGAGTTCGCCATGGATGCCCACTGCCACCTACAATTACTGCAGGCTAGGGAGACGAGGGCGAGGAAACACCAGGAGACAGGGACCCAGGAGAGAACTGCTGTTCCATTTGATTTTATCACGGAACCTGTCCCAGCGTGGGAAACGGCCTTCTCCCTCTGGCGAGGTGATAGTAAGGTCAGCCTCACCGCAGTGGTGGATAACCACGTCTTTCCAGACGACTGGTTGCGACCAGTCATAAAGGGGGTCACCGTCAGTCATCAGACGGTGGTTATAAAAACCACATACGGTGTTCACCCTCGACTGGCAAAGTCGCTTGATAGTGAATCATGGGACAGGGTGCAAGCCAAGATCTGCAGTCCTGACTGCGCGGCGATAGGCGAATGTGGCCTCGATTATACGGAGCCACTACATTCGCTTCCCAGCCAACGACTATTGCTAGAAAAGCATATTGCCTTGGCTAAGGAGTTGGAAAAGCCGCTGGTTCTCCACTTGCGTGGGAACGCACGCATTCCTTTCTCGAGTGTCATGTGCGAAGCACTGGCAATACTAGAAAGGCACACACATCAACTCCAACTTATACATGTGCACTGTTTCACCGGTAGTCTGGCAGACTACAGGCAGTGGGTACGGCAGTTTACCAACAGTGTTTTTGGAATCACCAACAAGTCGGTGTCCGCGCCAGGATTTAGCGAACTGGCACGACAGAGCGACCTATACCGACTGGTGTTGGAAACAGATGCCCCCCTGTTGTCACCACGGGGTCATAACAACGGACACCCATATGAGCTGGTGCATCAGGCACGGTACATTGCAGCACTGCGCAATCTGCCAAGCTGGGTAGTGCTTCGCGTGGCCACCCTCAACGCACAGGCGTTCTATAAGGTGTAGAATGCAAATATCACGATAGCCGGGCATCAGCCCTCTTATGCTGTCAACAGAACCCTGCACTTGCACTGCCTGGTCAAATAAGACTAGTGCAACAACATTTCGTTGCCCACCACATTACTATGTTATAAAGAGTTTTAGTTTTTGAATGTTTATTGTACTAACCCTGTTCACAACATTCACTGGTAATACGTTCATTATACACGGTGTATAATTATTGTAACGATTATTAAATTCATTGGGTTTATTACATTGACTAGGTAGTTTGATTGACTAATTTGTTAATTATTACTTACATAATTATATTAAGTTTAAAAATGGAATTCAAGTTGAATATATGGTTGGCGATCAGACGTCATAAGGAGGGAGGAATGTGGTAGTCACCAGATGGCAGCACTACTCATCGCCAACCACCCACTACCCCTTGCACACACCACTGCACACCAATACCCCAGCCCTGTATAAAAAACCCAACCACACCCATACCAAGCGCGCCACACCGATCCACCCGAGCAAGACATCCTACTTCCGATGTGCTGGCTCAGGATCAACGGCGACCACAGAACGCAACGCAGCAACCGAACATAAAGAGCGAGCCACGTAAGTTACCACTAATTACCCGTTCGCTCTTACCACAATATGCTAGAAAGAGTGCAGAGGAGAGCAACTAAAATGATACAAAAACTGAGGGATCTTAGTTACGAAATACGCCTAAAAAAATGCGGTTTAACAACACTAGAGACCAGGAGATTGAGAGATCAGATAGAAGTGTTTAAAATATTGAAGGGTTATGAAAATATTGATAGAAATATTTTTTTCTCAGTTAAGAAAGATAGGACTAGAGGACATGAAGTTACATTAGCAAAGGAGCAGAGTAGATTAGATATAAGAAAGTTTTCATTTTCACAAAGGACTGTGAATGAATGGAACAGATTACCTGCTGATTGTGTGGGTGCTAGTAGCATGAATGTTTAAAAATAAAATCGACACATACCTCAGACGGGCGGGATACACATAGATAAAAGGGTCCGACTCTCGATAAGCCAAAGGGCTTCCTTGTCCACCTGCCACCTAGAGTTAATTCTCTGGGTGGCAATCTTGTTAAATATTGTTAAATCATGAGGATGTTTAAATGTGGGTCAGACAACATGAGATAAGGATCAGAATAAAATGTATTGTGTAAACAGTTCTTTCCCATGAAATTACTTACAAGAAGACTGATAGATGTTTGTAGGACTTCAAAAAACTAAAAGCTGTCAAGGAGTGACCTTAGTGCAGTATTACCGACATTTCCACACAAACCATTTTCAGACCAGATGTTTTTCTAGTGAAAATAATTTGCAAGGTTGTTCACTTGGATCAGATGTAAATGTGCAAGTTCCAATTACCTGAAAATGTGGTTTAATTTTGGTTTTCCAATGTGTATTGTCCGACATGTTGCGAGTAGTGCACCTGCAGAGTGCATTTATAAATATGGCAGAACCTCGCTTTATGGTCACCTCGGTACACAGCCACCTCGCAATTAAGGTTACCCTAGGACTGTCCCAAATTATTTGTGTAACAATAAATTATAGTAAGTAATATGGTCACCCTGGAATTCAGGTCACATCAGCCCAATCCTGTGAGTGACCTTAATAGTGAAGTCCCACCAAATTGTAGCAATGACCATTATGCTTTAAAAGCAAGACAAAATGAAAACCACAATATTTCTCAGAAACTTTATTGTGTTCATGAGAATGTTGCACAATTTACGTCACATGGCAACAGTGTCATGTGACTTGTATGGCAACCAGGAGGACACCTCGAACAGTGTACATAGAGACAGATACGCCCTCTACTGGTGAACAAACATCAGTTCTTCCACCAATGCTACCGCTCGTTAACATCATGGTAGTCTTAAACAGTGTTGTACAATACAATGTACATACGTTACATATGTATGTCTATACATACACATGGTTCTCTATGTAGACTGCATTTTATGTCCTGGTGTACCCCAACTGAATTCATATGGCCATCACATTACTAAGATGACAAATGTCTTCATTTCAAGAGACAACAGCCTGGCTATCATGCCCCCTATACAAGTCCTCAAAATTAGCCTAAGGCTATTCAAAGGACTGAATGTTCACATCCTAATTTCAAGAAATAACAGTATACGTCTCTTGGTGGAACCACAGCTGGTTCATTAAACAGCCAGTTTAGTTATTCTACTAACACTCGGTTGGCAGTTGCGTCTTTGATCTGTGCAACTTAATGCGCCTTCACATATAGCACCTGATTGATGACAGCGGCAATATTTAGCAGCACAGCAGTGAACACAGTCGTAGTCATTATGTAGTGAGGATGCCTCGGATCTCATCTACGACGTTCAACAATATTGATTCGTTGCTGCTCTTGCTGTCAAAGTTTAAGATGTTTGGCTGAAACAAAACAGTTTGAAAGTGCCAATCTACATCGTCAAGACATGTCACCGCAATTCAGTTAGTTTTTATGAAATTGCACAGACCAATGTCAGTTAATAAACCAACAGCATCCTATGTAGTTTTGTCATAACTTTGAAATATAAGTGCACAAGACACAGCTACAGGACATATCAGTAGATATCTACATGGACATGTCATCCAATTTTTAAAATTTCTTGTTTGAATGTAACTGTCAACAATATATTTAGTGAAATCGGTTGTACTTTTTTCTAGTAACTTACTCCGGTGGCCACGACTCTACCACCAGTGAAAACAATGCAGATGCCTGCACCCCATATCAAAGACTCAAGGGAATCCCAAAATAATTATCCGTTTGACCATTCTCCTGTGCGGTAATGTGTGTTCAAGTAACTACTACTTCTTAACCATTACATGTAATATCAGCCACAACTTCATGGCCACAACCAAAACAATAAAATCTTGATGGTAACAAGGTTATTGGCTCCGATTAGCTTCAGCATTTTAGTAAGATGATATACCCTCTCGGTTGTGAGTATGGTTCAGCAAGAACAACAGTTAGTTGTGGATGACCTTGAGTTGACCTACCGCAGATGACGCAGAAGTGGGCGAGGAAGCAGATCTTTGTGAGGATTGGAGCAAGATCCGGCTCGGCGACTGTCGCCTGCATGGATGACTTGTGCTCCAGGTCGCCACTGCCTAGTAACTTGGTGAAAGCGTCGCTGTCAACAACGTAAGAGCACCATATTTAAAAATATATATATTTATATAGCACACTTTTCAGCCTAAACAACTCAAAGGTGCTTTACACATTCATTAAAGCAATTGATACATAGTAAAAAAACTAAAAACATAAAAACTAGTACATTTCTATATAAAAAAAACTATAGCAAATTAAAACTTGAGATCTAAGATATGTTAATTATAAAGTCTCTCTAGAATAAACACATACAAAACTATGAACAATGCATTTTATATAAAATGTCATAAATAATTAAAACTCCTAAGATGCCTTGCAAAACAAATACGTCATTAAATGTCTTTTGACTACGTCTGTCGATGGAGCCTGGCGAAGGGATAAAGGTATGTTGTTGATAGTGTGGGTGCAGCCAAAGATCCTTTGGCTGCAACTATTTTGGCAAATGTCCATTGGATATCTACCAAATCTTACAAATAATCATCCATAAAACTCTTATGGATTTTCTCAAACATTATGGACATGCTACACTACATGACATTCCTTAGTTTTGTTTGTTTAGAGTAAGGTTTTTTTAGAGTGAGTTTTTTGCCAAACGGAATCCAAATAACATGTCTGAAAAGCAACTCCTGCAAGTATTTTAATGAGCAGTTAGCTGTGAGTCTAGCACAATCCTATCATTTCACAGTAACACTTGTCTGTAGTAGACATTGTCTAGACTGAGCAATATGTCCATTATGGCCAGGTTACCATTATGAACAGGTAGTAGACAATGCAAACTAGTCCTTTAGGACTTTCAAGTGTCCACTGTAGAAATCTAACAACTGCTAGAAGACAAGAAACACATCCATCATAAGGCACCCCAACCAAGTAGGAGGTACACGGCAGACTCAGCTTGAAGTCAATCTTCTCCTGTGTCGCTCCCTCTTCATTCTACACACATAGTCGTCAATGTACACAGAGAAACATTCAAGGAACACACTGCAGGTAGCACAGAAAACTGTAAAACTACCCATTTGCATGTAAGAATGTACCCCCTAATGGGGTGCTAGCTTGTCCACCCTGAGTAGCCGGCTAGAAGGCAGTCGAATTCACTTTGGACCTGAAAGCTAGATATATTTTATTCAGATCGATCATGAATGTAATTGGAACTGATCTGTTGCTTTGCAAACTACATGGTCAACAATTTATTTAGATTTTGCACATAATTTGCATCATCAAGTATCCCAAATTAACACAGGCTACTAAAAAGATAATTATTCTGTCCTATCTACTCTCTGGTAACTGCAGACCTTGGTGTTGTCTGGCTAACAAATATCTTTTTCTCCACTAAAATCACCACTAGCTTGCAAATGCAATATAAAGCACCAAGGCTAACAACAGAACTGCTGTAAACTACAAACGACCATGTGGTTTGGATGGCCATGATCTACCAATGACTCTGACAGACACAGCAAGCTAGCCCGAGAGAACTGTACTAATTTTGACAATGAAGGCAAACTGCCCCTCATTCTCTGTGTTTGGCAGAAGGATGAAGGGCATCTTCACACCGTTGTATCCCTGGTAACACACACATCAAACTACAAGTCTATTCAGAACATGTGACTTATCATAATTAAAACCGAGTGCATAAAACAACTGGTAATCAGATGACAAAACACATGACTGGTTTGTCAGTGACATTGCCTTGTTGTGAACCAACATTTATAGCATTATTAATAATTATGATGGATGTAAAGAAGTTAGAAGTCAAATTAAATGCAGTTCGGCAGGAAATATAAACTCCATGGCAACACAGATATCAAACTACAAGCTTATAAAGAACATACATTGCCACTGAAGCTGCCTGGTTGTGAAGCAACATTACAGGGTTCCTTGAATGTAACGACATTCCAGTTTCTTGGCTTATTTAAATATTTGTTTACATTACCTCTCAAGAAACAAAAACATTTTTGTTTTTGAATATTTCAGTCTTTGGCAGGGAAGTGTCATTGTTGCACTACAGGCCTGTCACATTACATTTCGATGGTGAAAACGGCACAACACAGTAGAAATATTTGAGAAATAAGTTTCTTGAGAGGCAATGTCAACAAATATTGAACATTAGAGTTGAGTGAGTATAAAAGTGGTCTAAGACTACTCATGCTGCTGTGGACGAGCTTAGAGTTGAGAGAGTATAAAGTGGTCTAAGACTACTCATGCTGCTGTGAAGGAGCTTAGAGTTGAGTGAGTATAAAGTGGTCTCAGACTCTACTCATGCTGCCGCGGACAAGTTTAGAGTTGAGTGAGTATATAGTGGTCTAAGACTCTACTCATGCTGCTGCGGACGAGCTTAGAGTAGAGAGAGTATAAAGTGGTCTAAGACTACTCATGCTGCTGTGAAGGAGCTTAGAGTTGAGTGAGTATAAAGTGGTCTAAGACTCTACTCATGCTGCAGCGGACACACGTTTAGAGTTGGATGAGTAAAAATTGGTCTAAGACTCTACTCACTGAGTGAGGTTCGAGAAGATGATGGAGACGACGACCTGGTAGCTCTGCTCCAGACTCACTCGTCTCTCGTAAGTCTGAAACAATCAATGGTGGTCCAAATAACATTACTTGAGTATAAAAAGAGTAACATTTTATAGAAATTTCCATGGCACTTTCCACAATAATGTCAGAAATATTTAGTTACCAACAAACCATATGCAAATTGACTATTATTTAATGTCTGGCCTACTTTTCATATAAACTTAAGACACTGCCAATTTGGTCAAGCAAGAACAATTAGTATTACCTGACGGTATCCAGTGTTAAATCCATACATTAGTTGATTAGAAATGAGTATTTTGTCTTACACTTAAGGTTTAGCAGGGATTGATTTATTCCATTTCTGTCCATTCCTTTGGCATTCCACTATCTATCCAATTTGGCCTTAATGGCATTGGTGTCAACACTAACCATTTTAAGAGACACATCCTCAGGCAACAATTTGTAGCTGGACGTTGGCTGAAACAAAACGGTACATAAAACAATTCATTAAATCATTCAAATTGGGCACAAAACACACAAAATTCAAGCTAATAATAACATTGTGAAGGAGTGATATTTTTTTTCCAATTTGTTATAAATAATTACTGACTGGAATATAACTGAATCCTCTCTTGAATATTACAAAAGCTATGCAGCTGAACATAATTAACCCAGACCCTGATATCCCGGAAACCTTGAAATTCGGATATCATATCATGGGAACATAATTTCCAAAGGCTGATATATCCCCATGATGTGCTTGGTTTGTTTATCCAGAAAACTTGGTAATCTACACATATATACAGGGAACTAAAGTATCCAGATTAATGATGTTCCACTGTGTGTCTACTCCCAGTCAACTGATGTAACAAAAGTATATATGTATTAATAATTCAGATCGATAATCATTCAGTAGTTTGTTGAATGGCATAAACAAAACACACATGCATAATGTCTGCCATGCAAAAACGCTCCAATCATCTAGTTCCGATTCACTTTTTGTTCTTAGAATCAATACTATCATTGGGATTTTTCTGTTGCTGCAATAACTCTTTCAAATATGTTCCCTCTTAGTGTTAGATCAGTTGAAAATATTACACAATTCCCCGTCACTAAAAAATTACCTTTATAACCTTACATATCAGGCTTAGCAACAACTTTAATATGGCTTATCGATTTTGAGATTGACCAATCCTTTTGCCTAGATGATTGTCAGAGTTTGGAGTCCATAGATTTAGGTACAAAAATTTTATATTTTATTATTATTATTAACTAGCTGAGTTACCCAGTTGAAAATATTACACAATTCCCCCGTCACTAAAAAATTACTTGTATAACTGACGTAACCAGCAACAGCGGATGTTGGGTTGAAATTTCAGCCCGATACATGCAAACCTAATGGAGATGTGGGTGCACAAACAAACTGTTTTATAATATATTCCTAGTTATCCAATATAACTTTTGGCACTCAATTGTTATAATACACTAACTTGACAGGCGATAATTTCAATGGTAAATGACAAAATGACACATAGCTCCATCTGTAGGAAATATATGAAATGCGAAAGAGGGCGCTACTTGTAAGCATGCAGACGTGACCAACGACAGGTAGATCTGGTGCATGTTAAGCGCTGAGGATTTTCAAACGTCAATAACTTAAAAATGGACCAAGTGGCCCTGAAGTCCTTTGAATTAATACGTCTATATGTGACCCCGGCTGACCAAATGAGTGATAAGTCGAAAAATTGTAACATTGTTTTCTTACATCCTTGTAAAGGTTTGGTAGGGTGCTTTACACGGTTTCACAAACTATATGACTGCTACAAAAATTGGCGAAGTTATGGAGCATTGAACATGGTAGGGGTCAAAAAGTGAAAATGAAGAAAACGGCTGTTGAAATTATATATGCAAATGGATTGCATGGAAATATTACATGCACAACATTCAAATGTGGCACACAGTATGTAATATGTATGTTATGTTGCAATGATACACTGGAAGTACAAATGTGCTGCTACAAAGACTTATCAAGTTACGCCAGATTATGTTATTATAAAACTAAGAGGACAGATTATTTGAGAGCAAAAGGTAGACTCACTGTTTGGCACAGTTTAAAAAATACAGGCAACTGTCCAGTTTAACAGGGGTCTAGTGGCTTAATGCTGTCTGTTGAAACAAGCTACTGCCAGTGACCAATTACAGATTAGTCACAGTTTCCATCAAACAATAGCAGGCAGAGAATCTTAGCTCCACAGCTGGGTGAAATACACAACAAGTTATAAATATATGATACACTGGAAGTACAAATGTGCTGCTACAAAAATGTATAAAGTTATGCCAGATTATGTCTTTATGTATAAAATTAAGAGAACAGATTATTTTAGAACAAAAGGTAGTCTTAAAAAAAATAAAAAAAATGGATCAGCTGGATGGTGATAGACCATTTGAAATTGAAGCCTTTGTATAACTTTTGTCTCGACTTCACCGAAGGCGGTGTCCTGCTGTCAGAACTTCGAAGGTGTTACTCACCTAACTTACAAATATATAGGGAGCTAATGGAGAGGCCCATCATAATCCATAGCACTACAAAATGAAGTATCTGAAAGTCACACTTCATATACTGCGTGACACATCTCGTACTGTCTCTCTGCACTGTCGCAATGTCCAATAGTTTCCTATCACAACCCTCGTGTACAATATACCAAAGCTATATATTTCTAACACCACAACATATGTATTATCATTGAATAGGTAATTGAATAATCTTTCAGATGAATGCAACTTGTAGCAGCAGAAAATGAAGCATACAAAAGTTACACCGCAAACAATGACATGCATTCTCAAAATGTGATTCTCTCAAAAATTAGTGCTACATAATAGTAGTTTGTCAAAATGTAAACAAACTCAAAGACAGTTGCAGCTTACTGTCCACCACGCAGTAGCAGAGCAGTTTTATAGTAATAATAATCCACAAGTTAAGTGGCAGTGATCTTCCTTTTATCATTCATGTGATGTTTATTGTGAGCATAGCAGACAAATGGTTATCATACGTAGACAGGTTTAACAAGATTTAACAAGATTGCCATCCAGAGAATAAACTCTAGATGGCAGGTGGACAAGGAAGCCGTTTGGCTTATTGAGAGTCCAACCCTTTTATCTACATATATCCAGCCCTTCTGAGGTATGTGTCGATTTTATTTTTAAACATATTCACACTACTAGCACCCACACAATCATCAGATAATCTGTTCCATACATTCACAGTCCTTTGTGAAAATGATAACTTTCTCACGTCTAATCTACACTGCTCCTTTACTAATGTAACTTCATGTCCTCTAGTCTTTCTATCTTTCTTAACTGAAAAAAACATATTTCTATCAATATTTTCATAACCATTCAATATTTTAAACACTTCAATCTGATCTCCTCTCAATCTCCTGGTCTCTAGTGTTGTTAAACCACATTCTTTTAGGCGTTTTTCATAACTAAGATCCCTCAGTTTTGGTATCATTTTAGTCGCTCTCCTCTGTACTCTTTCTAGCATATCTATGTCCTTCTTGCGGTATGGCCTCCACGCTTGTATACAATATTCTAAATGAGGCCTAACTATTGTTTTGTACAGCGGTATTATTAGTTCTTTTTCTTTATATGCTATATTTCGCCTAATCAATCCAAGAATTTGATTTCCCTTTGAAGCTGCAATTCCACATTGCTCTGAAACCTTCATGTCAGCACTAATTGTCAGCCCTAAGTCTTTTTCTTTTACAGTAGTACTTAGTACAGTTCCCCCCATTGTATATTCTACATATTCGTTCCCATGTCCTGTGTGGAGGCATTTACATTTCCCAAAATTGAACAACATTTGCCACTTTTCAGACCATTTGATCAACCTGTCAAGATCATCTTGTAAATGCTGTCTATCTCCATCACTTTTAATCCTTCTAAACACTTTTGTATCATCTGCAAATTTCAACACCTTGCTAGCTATATCATCGACCAAATCGTTTATATATATTAAGAATAATATAGGTCCCAGTATTGATCCCTGTGGAACCCCACTCAAAACTGATTTCCAGTTTGAAGCCTCCCCATCAACAACTACCCGTTGTCTTCTGTCAATCAGCCATTTTTCTATCCAGTTAATTATACTATTTCCTATGCCATGGGCCTTTAGTTTAAGCAGTAATCTCTGTTGTGGCACTTTGTCGAAAGCTTTTTGAAAATCTAAGTAGATCATATCTACTGGTGATCCATCATCTACCCACTTAGTGATATCTTCCAAAATACATAACATATTTGTTAAGCATGACCTCGCTTTTAGATGTTGAGATGGGTTTATCAAGTTATGTTTAACAAGAAAATCCACCATGTGATCTTTAATTAGTCTTTCTAATAATTTACAAATCACCGATGTTAAACTAACTGGTCTATAATTATTTGACTTGTTTCTCGAACCTTTTTTTAAATAACGGTATAATGTTTGCTTCTTTCCATTCTAAAGGAACCACTCCCTCTTCTAATGACAAGTTGAAAACTGTTGCAAGCGGTATGCTAATTTGTTCTACAATTTCCACTAGTAGTTTGGGTGGAATACCATCCACTCCAGGTGATTTATTTTCCTTCATAGCCATAATTTTCTTAGCTACCATTTCTGGGGTTACAATTAACTGTCTTAAATAGTCTGATTCTGCCCCCTTGAACTTAGCCTCTGGTACTGGCAGTGAACTAGTGTCTTCTCTGGTAAACACTGAACTAAAATACTCATTTAGGTCTTCTGCCATTAAGAATCCTTCTGATATTATATTTCCAGCACTATCTTCTAGAGGACCGACCTTATCCTGAACTTTCTGTTTGCTTCGAACATACGCATAAAAACTCTTGCTGTCATGTTTTATATTACAAGCTAATTTATGTTCATAGCTTCTCTTTGAATTTCTAATTTCAGCTGTAGCTTGGTTTAGTGCTTCTTTATAAATGTTGTAGTCTTCGTCATTTCCAGTACGTCTATATGACTTCCACATCATTTGTTTATACTTAATTTTTCTAATGGCTTCTTTCGATAAGTATTTCTTTCTGGTCCGTTTCCCTTGTTTTTTGAAGGGAACAAATTTATCTACGATGCACTCTATTTCATTCTTTAAGATATTCCAGCATTCTGTTGCTGTCTTATTCTTCAGTGTATTATTCCAGTCTATCTTTGCTAAATATTTCCTCATTTCCTTATATCTTCCTTTGTGGAAATTTCTCCTGAACTGCTTTTTATTATTTCTTTCTGATTTTACTTTGATGGTAAAATGTATCTGGTTGTGATCACTACTTCCCAGAGGCTCACATAATTTAACATTGTCAACTAATTCATTCTGTGAGGACAAAACTAAGTCTAACACATTCCTCTCCCCTGGTTGGTTCTAGCACATGTTGAGAAAGGAAACTATCTTGTACTAAAACTAAAAACTTGTGGTCCTCACTACCCATACTCTGTAGGGATTTCCATTTTATATGCCCATGGTTAAAATCCCCCATAATAACACAGTCCCGTTTGCTCACTTCCCTTATAGCGTTTTGTATTTTTTCATTCTCTTCTATGCTTATGTTTGGACTTCGATAAACTAATCCAACCGTTAACGTTGAGTTTCCTGTAACTATGTTACACCAAACAGCTTCTTCGCAATCTGCTTCTCTGTCTAATTTTATTTCATAAGCCTGGATAGATTCTTTAATATATAAAATAACTCCACCTCCCCTTCTTCCTATTCTATCTTTCCTAAACATTACATATCCTGTCAGTCCCAATTCGGCATCTGATATATCGGTGGTTGCCCATGATTCGGTTATACCTATTATGTGAGGGTCAATATCTTCTACCATAATGTTTAGTTCATTTCTTTTGTTTACTATACTCCTTGCATTTAAACAAACACATTTATATCCAGCTTCAGAACAGTTTTCCAGACTGTTCTTTGCTGAATTATTTTTGCTGTCTTTATCTATGCCTCCAGTTTCAGGCTTCTCTGCGAGTCCCCCCTGCGAATTTAGTTTAAATAGATGCAACCTGTCCCACTGTCAACAGATCGCAGCAGATTCTCTGAGAATACTGCTGCCCCCTTTCCACTTAGATGGAGGCCATCTCTCATGTACATATCTTCTCTCCCAACAAAGTACCCCCATAAATCTATGAATCCCACGCCCTCTTCTTCACACATCTGCTCAACTAGTGCGTTGATCGCCATCCTCTTAGTTTCTGTATCTTGCCCCCCTTCCTCCCATTACTGGCAAAATTCCTGAGAGAATAACCTGTTCCACTCTTGTCTTCTTTAGCTTCCTCACTAGATGTCTGTACTTCTGAACTATCCCAGTTATTCCCTCCTTGTCTGCATTGTTTGTCCCAACGTGTACTAGTATAGACCCTCCCTTGCCATGCCCCAATACCATCTCTACCCTTTCGGTCACATGCTCTATCCTAGCCCCCGGTAGACATACAACAACGTCCTTCCCCTCGCATATAGTCTTGTCTGTTTTTCTCAGAATTGAATCGCCCATAAACACTCTCTCTTTTCTCCTTGCCCCCTCAATCACTGCCTCGGAGTAGCTCCTCCGGTTTGCATATGTCTGGTTGTTGTCTTTTCCTCTTGTCGTCTTCTCTCCTGTCACATTCCTTCCCTTCTTTCCTGTCGCGTTTTCTCTTGTCCCCTTTCCTCCTGTCATCTTCTCTTCTAGCACATTTACTCTCACTTCCTTTCGTCCCTTCTTCTTTCCTCCCATCACATTTTCTTCTCTCCTCTCCCGTCCCTTTTCCCCGGCTACCTCCTTCACTACGGTCACTTTCTCCCCTGTCACCTTCACGCCTGTCATGTTTTCTGTTTTTTGCTGAACACTCTGTCTTCTTCCATCAGTCTTCTGTCTCACAGTCTTACCAACTGCCTCTGTGGTATCTATCTCTTCACCACCTGTATCGCTGTCGTGTCTCTCCTCGTTCTCTACAGTCTGACTACCTGTTGATCTATCCCCACTGGCCCGTTTTCTTTTCCTCTGCCGAACACTTTTCCTCCGTCCCTCTGTTTTCTCAATGTCTTGTTCCTTCACACCGGTCACCTTCCCTCCTCTCAGTCTCCTTTCTTCAGTCTCCGTGTCACAACTCTGCTCCTTCTGTGTTGTAGAATTCTCAACTCTCTCCGCGTCATCCCTCTCTGCTCCATCTATTTCTATGTTGAATCTCGCCTCCATCTCCTTCACTATATCCGTCAACTTACACACCTCCTTCATCAGACATTCCACCCTCAAACACCCCATACACCGAAAGGTGAATCCGTCATCTTTGGTCTCTGCCCATGATTTTGGACAGCCAGACAATGCAAAATCCACCCAGCTCTGGCAGTCGTTGCAAACTAAGTGTCGTTTTGCCCTGAGTTGCCGCTTGCAAGGTGCCATATCAGAATTTATTTATGTTCAAAGTAGTTTTATGTAGTCTTTGAAAAGACTTTTCTGTGTACAATTTATACCAGATTGTTTAGGTTATAGTTAGTTATATTTGTTAACACACAGTGACACACCGTGCCTTACCTAGTTACGATGTCGATGACAATGTATTCAAGTTAGGCTTAGGTACAGAAAGAAACTGAAATTTTCTATAAAAAGAACACGTTTGACTATCAATGGCATGTATTTCCTATTGTTGCTGTTTCTGCCGGGCAGAAACTGTTTCTGCCCGGCATAAATCAAACAACCCTGTAGGTAATTATTAATCAAATGTTTTTTGGTGAATCATAGTTACAGATCATTAAGGGTTATGATGGAAGTAAAATGTTTACATGTTTACTGAAAAAAACAGCTCCACAGAACTAATTATAGTTATTGTTAAGATGTTTAACCTGGGACAGTGTGACTGCTGCCTGGCTAAATGGATGCAATGGTGCTTTGAAGTTAGTTCTTCTGCCAACTATCCTTTTTACACAAGCCTATAGGTTTAGTAGCTGCCAGCACACTACTGAGCCTAAACTACCATGCAGGTGTAAAAAACGTGCTGATGTATTTGAACTTGATCCACTAATTAACTGTCCACCAAGCAGTAGCAGAGCAGTTTATAATAATAATAATCCACAAGTTAAGTGGTAGTGATCTTCCTTTTATCATTCATGTGATGTTTATTGTGAGCAGGGCGAACAAATGGTTATCATACGTAGACAGGTACAGAAAGAAACTAAAATTTTCTATAAAAAGACCACATACCTAAACAAAGCGAATGTAATAGGTGAAGAACAGGCCGTGTTCAGATAGGGGTATTGGTTGAATTGTATTTGTCTTGACACAAAAGGCTTTATTGTGCCTTAACTATGTCAACTCTGCGCATGCGTCAGGTGTAGTCCATTCCGATTTTTCCGCTCCACTGTTATCGATTATTTTCACGATTTCGAAAAGTTTTTATTACTGTTAAGTGTGTGAGGTACTATTTTAGATATACCAGAATATAATCCCATGGTGATATATGCGATCAAATCACGCTAAGACACGATTTGACAAAGGTTTAGCCTTAGCTTCCATAACAACCAGTTCAAAACAAGATGGCGAATCTGTAAACAACTTACACAAAGCGCGCCAAAACCAAATCGCCCATAAAACAACCCCAAATCAGTCCATTCACACAAAGCTTACGTAATTATACTGTTACAAATCCGGATTGTACGCTGTCAGCAACACACAAGAAACCAACAGCAAACAGAATATACAATACATTTTTGCATTTTATTACTGTCTTTTACATGTGATCTTACTACTGTGATTTTATATTAGCTGTGATATATAACTTAATCATAAAAACAATACCAACATCTATAGTGGAATATAATCTCTTGTTTTTGCTTTTGTTTTACTGCATTAACATAACTGTACAAGCAAAGCAGCTTGTGCAATAGCTGCTCTTATGATGGTGCCGCCCAAAATGGGCACACCAGTGGTAGTTTTGATTAGTATCATTATTGCATTCATACCCAAATTCCCGATACACCTGGACCATACCCAATTCACGGACAATCCAAATGGTCTGCTAACATATGACAGGTCTTGCTGGACTGACACAAGTATTAGACTGGCACTAGCTTTCACCAGAGACTCCTGTAACAAGTATCACACCAAACTGGCTTATGCAATCCCTACATCGGGACACAAAACATGTTATCTTGTTCTACTAATCCTCTGTGGGGACATCCAAACAAACCCCGGCCCAGTCAGACACCCCTGTGGATTTTGTAAAAAGCCTGTTGCTTCAAACCACCGAGCAGTCTGCTGTTACCGGTGCAACCAATGGGTACACATTAAATGTTGTGACATTAGTCCATATCAATATAATCTCCTCTGTAACAGTTCCTGTTATGGCACTGCATGAAATGTGACCATCCTAACTACACTCATTCCTTCTTCCAAGACCACTCATTGGAATGTTCTTACAACCGATATAACAGCCTTAGTGACACAGACCAAAATAACCAAAACATTGACCCCCACACACAGATCTCTCAAACAAACTCGAATCGTACATCCCAAACCTGGGATCCAACCTTTGGACCAAACCCTCAAAATGCATCAACCCCTGAACGTCGTAAGAAAACCAAACGAAACACACTTAGCGGAATTCTAATGAATACCGACAGTGTCAAAAGCATTGCAAAGACAACCCAATTAAAAACAACTATTCAGTCAAATAATCCTGACATCATATTCCTAGTCGAAACCAAAATAGACGAAAACTACCCTACCTATTCGTTCCTACCACCTAACTATAGCGCCATCCGAAAGGACAGAAACACACATGGTGGTGGAGTTCTCATAGCCTTCCGCGATGACATTGTAACAGAACCACTTACAAAACTAAACTCAAGCTGTGAAATAGTATGGAAAAAAATCCATTTAACACACAAAAAATCCATATACTTTGCATCCTACTACCGACCCCCCAGTGACCACCTTCAATCCCTTGAAGCTCTCCACGAATCCCTAACAAAACTGTACAGATCACAAAAAACTTCTCCTAATGTAGTTATAGCATGTGACTCCAACCTTCCTGATATTAACTGGGGCAAGCAGCAAACCACTGACAACAGAACTGCCAGCAAGCATAACAAACTGTTAGAAATAATTAGAGAATTTGGATTACAAAACATGGTCAACGATCCCACATGAGGTGATTCCGGCAATATCCTTGACCTCATACTCACTTCTAATCCATCGATAATTGCTAACACTCACACCACTCCCGGCATGAGTGATCATGAAGCTGTGACCTTTAACGTAAACCTAAATCCAATCCGTAACAGTAAACCACCACACAAAGTGTTCCAATATAAATCTGCAAACTGGGATAAGCTTAAAGATGACATAAAACAACTAACAACAACATACTTTGACACGAACCCAAATTCAACACATGTCAACACAAATTGGAACTTTTTCCGGAATAATCTTACTTCATTAGTCAACAATAATATTCCCAGCCACAACACCAAAGCAAAAACCCACCTCCCCTGGATAACACGTGAAATAATAAGAATGCAAAGAAAACGCAACAAAAGCCACAAAAAAGCAAAACAAACTGGACGTAATAGTGACTGGGAAAGGTTTAGGCAACTCCGAAAACAAGCCACTAAAGCTGCAACCAAATCCTACTCAGACTATCTAAACAATCACATTGGAGACAGCCTAAAAACAAACCCAAAACAATTCTGGTCATTCATTAAAGCTAACAAACGAGAATACATTGGCATCCCTACACTGCAAGCAAACGACCAACCAATCACAAATGATCACGACAAAGCAAATACACTTAACAACCAATTTAGTTCCGTGTTTACTCAAGAAATCTACCCCATCCCCCAACTAGCTCCATCCATCTATCCCGATATGCCCTCCCGATTTCGGACGGAGTAATTAAGCAACTGAAAAACCTAAACCAAAATAAAGCTACAGGCCCCGACGAACTCCCAGCCAGAGTCCTTAAAGAGACTGCAGTGGAAATTGCCCCCATCATCACACACATTTTCCAGCAGTCATACAACACTTGCAAACTCCCAGATGACTGGCTCCAAGCACTAGTAACACCAAAACACACAAAAAGCCACAAATCAGACCCTGCTAATTATAGACCAATTTCGTTAACATGCATCCTCTGCAAAGTTATGGAGCACATCATTCTAAGCAACATGTGGAAACACTTACACAAACACAACATCGTCATCCACTTCCAACATGGATTCCAATCAGGTCTGTCTTGTGAATCCCAACTCATCGAGACAGTCCACGACTGGATGACTGCTATGGACAGTAAGACACAAATAGATGCCATCCTACTCGATTTTGCCAAAGCCTTCGACAAAGTCCCCCATAAACGCCTCCTATCCAAATTAGCTTTCTATGGAATAACTGGAAACACACAAAACTGGATCAAATCGTTTCTATCCAACCGCAAACAGAGAGTCTCAGTCAATGGAGCCCTGTCGGACAGCACAAATGTTACATCTGGTGTACCACAGGGCTCAATCCTAGGACCTGTCCTATTTTTACTCTACATAAACAACATAACCGAAAATGTCCAATCTTCCGTACGTCTCTTTGCAGACGACATCATTATATATCGCAAAATCACATCCGAAACCGACCACGAAACTCTCCAATCTGACCTGATCAAACTCCAAACATGGTCTAATAAATGGCAGATGGAATTTAACATATCTAAATGTGTGCATCTCCCATTAACAAACAAAACCAAACCCAGACTACATTCATATTCACTCTTTGGCATACCACTCTCTACTGCCTCTAGCCACACATATCTTGGAATAAAATTAGATTGTAAACTAACCTGGGCTAACCATATCACTGACATAGCTTCCAAATCTTCAAAAGTCCTAGGCATGATCAAACAAACCCTCGGACCATGCAAACCTGAAGTAAAAGAAACAGCCTATAACATGCTAATCCGACCAAAACTCGAGTATGCCTCTCCCATATGGAACCCACACACTGCCACCCAAATTAAACACCTTGAAAGAGTACAACACTGTGCTGCCAGATTTGTCAAAAATGACCACAGACGCCAAACAAACGCAGCAGACCTAATAGCCACCCGTTGATGGTCAACTCTTGAACGACGACGCATTATCAAACAAGCCATGACATTTTACAAAATACTAAATAACATAGTCAACATCACACCCCCACCAGGTCTACTAACACAGTCAACATCACACCCCCACCAGGTCTACTAACACAGTCAACATCACACCCCCACCAGGTCTACTAACACAGTCAACATCACACCCCCACCAGGTCTACTAACACAGTCAACATCACACCCCCACCAGGTCTACTAACACAGTCAACATCACACCCCCACCAGGTCTACTAACACAGTCAACATCACACCCCCACCAGGTCTACTAACACAGTCAACATCACACCCCCACCAGGTCTACTAACACAGTCAACATCACACCCCCACCAGGTCTACTAACACAGTCAACATCACACCCCCACCAGGTCTACTAACACAGTCAACATCACACCCCCACCAGGTCTACTAACACAGTCAACATCACACCCCCACCAGGTCTACTAACACAGTCAACATCACACCCCCACCAGGTCTACTAACACAGTCAACATCACACCCCCACCAGGTCTACTAACACAGTC